>JAPDSC010035372.1:0-10875 GCA_026290005.1 Latrodectus geometricus | reverse complement strand
CCCTCCCTTTATTTATAATTTTTAGGATTATCAGAAAAGTCGGCTTATCCACTAAATGCAGACGCGCAGCTCAATACAGCTGATAATCGAAAATTTATTGCAATTAAAATTCTTAATAAAATAATAATAATAATAAATAAGAATTTTTAATAAAAAATTTTTTCACTTTACGCAAAAACTGTTAAAACTTTCATGTTTCTTTTTTTTTTTCTCCTACCTTTACTTTTCATGCAACATTTTTTTAATGAAAAAAATTCACTTTTCTTTCAACTTAAGAACAAGAATGGATGCCACTTAAAAACGACAAAAATGTGTTAAATATTAAAAGCAATAATTCAAAACTTGTAACGAAATGTAACATTATTGTTCCATTTTCAAAATGAAACAATTTGAATTCAAAAAATAATATATAAATAATTTTTTTTATTTGCTAATGTGGAATGTGTTCTTCTTTTCTTTAAATAGATGTAGCTACAAATGCTTAAACTCTCATAAAATAAAAATAAGAAGAAGGAAACTTGAGAGACATAAATCACCCCCCATCTGTGACACAAACATGAAGCCTAGTCTCTTTTTTTATTTTTTTTTTTCAACAAGTGTCTTTTAAGTAGTCCAATATGTTCAATTGCTGTCGTCCATCTTTAAGACGAACTCTTCCTGGACACTTGCGAGCCGAACTAAGGGATCTCCTCTTGATTTACGTCTTAAATGACATTTCCAGTTGCCATTAATTACTCATTCTTCCTAAATCCAACTGAAAGCGAAAGAGACATTTGCATTAAATGTGTCCCTTTCTTATGTAAGATACAACACTCTTGCTGGTCCAGTCACGACTTCATTTACTCTCGTCCCCAGGAAGCGAAACTTGCTTCTTCAAAATAAATAAATAAAATAAAATAAGAATTTTCTCCTACTCTTTTTCCCTTTTATTTTAGCATAGTTATTATTCCTGGCGGCACGCCTGCTTCTTTTTTGTGATGAATGGCGGTGATCGCATGGATGTGATAAAGGCCAGGGATGGCTATCTTCTTCAAAGGCCCGGAGGATGCCCTACCTGAAAAAGATCTAGATTTTGCATCCACAACTTGTCCACCTGAAATGTAGGTGATCCATTTTTTTTGGTACCCTTCCAACACCCCTTTCGCTTTTTTTTTTTATTATTTCTCTTGGTATCTTCTTCCTGTAGTGAAATCCGAGCACTGACCCATATTCGATTACAGCATATATAAGAGGCCGCAGTCCTGGACTCAGACACAACAACTCCAGCTTCTCTGGTCTTCAGTTGAGGATAACTCTCTTTGAGCTTCTTGAATATTAGCAGATATGGTCTTCCAAAAAGTGAGTTCAAATGGTTTCTACTACCTCTTGCACTTTGTGATTAAACTTTAAAAATGAAAGGAATGCATCACATAGTTGTGTGTGCCCTTTGTAATCAAATATAGTTATAGGAGCTTATGTATAGCTATTAACTAAGCTGTAGCTGGATATCAAACTTATAGCTATAAATGGAAACTATTTTTTAATTAATTTTTAACAATTACTATCTAAACGCATTAAAAAACGCTAAAATTCAAATTATTTATATTGATATTTCATAAGCAATTTTTCTTCATACCGGTATTTTTTTCTTGGTGAAATACTATTTCTCGTTTTCATGCATTTATTTCACTAGAGAAAAATAACAATTAATTTAATTTTTTCTAATGTTTAAATTTTTAATAAAAGTGAATGCCAAATTAAATATAGAAATAACAAACAAAATAATAAAATATCTTATTTTTAGGAATGAAACATTATACATGTTCAATATTATAAGCTTTTTCACAATACTTTTATATTTTACTTAATTTATAATTGGTGTTTGAAAAGTTTGTATTATATATATATATATATATATATATATATATATATATATTTCTCAAAATCATTCTCATAATATAATATATCATTGACTATTATGATTAAACTATTTTTGCATTTTATATAAAGATAAATTTAAAATATATAAAGACTTTCAATTGGTAATGGAAATATAAAGATAGAAGAAGAAAATAATGCATAAAAAATTACATAATGTAACTAATATTAAATAGAAACGGATTTTTTAAAAAAATACTTACTAGTGTACATTAAAATATTTTTGAAAATGTAAAATGGTGTTTGAAATTTTCAAAATTTGAATTAATTTATATAATAAATATCAAAATATGAAATAACGAAAGATTAAAATTAGCTAATGGGCAAAAAATTAAATTGGAAATTCTTAACAATTAAATATATAAAGCAATCAATATGGATAATTCTATCAAAGCTATATAAGTAAATTAACTATTTAAATTTTTTTTGGCCCAAATGAAATAACTATGTAATATTTTCAAGTGTTTCTAAAATTTACAATGAAATCTAATGAATTATTTTTGCTCTATCAGTGAAAATATCGTATATATATACAAACTTGATTTTTAACTATCAGTTTAATACCCATAATTTAATTAATTCTAAAAATATTTAATTAAAATATTCTTCAAAAATAATTGTGAATTATATATTAATTCTTTAAATCAAAATGAGAAAATACTTTTTTAAAGATTTCTTAATTAAAATTTTAAATACCAGATAAATAGATTACATCACTTAAAAATCTTATTGAAGTTTTTTAAAATTTAATAATTACTTTTTATTAGAGATATTTATTATTAGTGATTCCACTACTGTATTATTAAGATGATGTATATTAATATTATTATAATTATTTGTAAGAATTTGTTCTTAATCAATTATATGAGGGACACTTGAAGCATGATTGCTGTTTGACAGTCAATCTTTAATCCCAGAATTAAGTCCTGAAAATTTCTGCTAATGTGTATTCAGCAATAAGTTTTCTTTTTTACTGTTTTGTTTTTGGAAACTCGTTTTAAATGTTAAAATTTTAAGTATGAGCATAAGTGCCACTTTCTGCCCTGTTGATTGTTTTTAGTAAACATAAACTCAGAGAAAAATACCAAATATTTGTTTATTTTCATAATTTTCACGTATATGCGTGATTGTTTCATTTAATTGCCTTTTAATAATAACTTGTTATTCTCTTAATGACTTACATGCTTAAAATATAATAATTTCAGGCAGTCATTGTTCTCGCATTTTGCGTGGCTTCTTGCTTCGCAACCTATGGACATAACTATGGACATGGCCACAATGGTGGAGGACATGGACATGGAGGGAAAGTCCATGTAGACAATCCCAAAATCCACGTGGATGGGCCAAAAATCCACTTAGACAACCCAAGTATCATCCTGGATAGACCTAGCATCATCCAAGTGAAGGACAATGCCGGCCACTTACACGAGGATGAACCCATCATCTTAGAACACGATAAGCCCCTCTACATCAGGAAAACTCTTCACGGAATCCCATCTGGTCCCATCATCATCAATGGAGATGGCCATGGACATGGACATGGTGGTTATGGTGGAAAAGCTGGAGGTAAGATTTATAGAGAGATAAATTATTTAATTGTCAAACAAAAATTCATCCATTCACGGATGGTGTTTCAAGTGTAACTTTTAAGAGTTTTCGAAATACGCTTTTAACAAGAATTTCAGTATGATATTTTCCAGAGAAGCAATTTATTTTGAAAAAATGACGTTTCCTTTCTCTCTCCTTAAAGTTGTAGAACTCTTATGGGTATTTTTATTATCAATAGAATACAATGAAAATATATCCAAAATATTTGTCGAAAACTGTTGAATATTTTTGACTTATATTCCAACTGACTGAAACTCTTTCTTTTTTTTGTTTCAAAACTAAACTTTTCAGTTTCGTTAAAAATGAAATAATTCTTATTCAAGACAATTCTGTTAATAGATTAAAAAATTAATTGGTTATTTTCCTAATTCCAATAACGAATTCTCACTTTTAATAATAATGTAATATAAATTGAAAGATAAAAATTCCTGTATAATTTTATTTGTACAACCTTTTTTTACTTGGAGAAGCATGAACTAAAATAATATTTTTTGATTAAAAATAAAAAGAAAATATGCAAAAAAAATTGTTGAAAATTATAATTTTACCAGATATAATTCATTTGAATTATTAAAATGTTAAAAAAGCCTTAAATGCGTATACAAATTTTTTGAAAGGGTATTAACATCATTTGTTTATTTCAGTTTTCATAAATTCAGTCGATAAAAATTTATTGATTTAAACAATTAATTAAATTTTATTTGGAACAATCTTATACACCGTTAATAGCAAATGTAAATGTTGAATAATATGAATCTTTTTATTTCGCCTACTTTAAATTTTTATACAAATAAAATATAATTAAATAAGTTTTTAATATATATCAAAAATATGTTTTGAAGAGTAATAAGTGTTGCATAATCAGCATAAAAACATTTTTTCTCATTTTTCATGGAAAAGAATATAAATAATGAATTAAATTATCGGTCAAATTTCCATTGTTTTAATAGAACTCAGTGCATTGAAAAAGTACAAAAAGCATTTTTATCACTTTACATTTTCTCATGCAATGCAGCAAAAACCAATATTAATTATATTACACCATTTGAGCTGAAATGTAAATATTCATTGGTTGTAAAATTGGAATGCTAAGTATAACTCAAAAGAATTAATTTTTTATGAGCTAATATCTTGTAATTATTAAAGTTTGTCTTAGTTTAAAAGCTTGCCAAAAATACACCAATCCTTTTTCATACCATATTTTTAAAGCACCTACAATGGCAGTCACTGAAAAAGCAATCAATTGTAACCAAAAATTAATTGTAAGTTTATAATCAATGACGCATTATTCCATTACTTTGTTTGTTGCAAAGAATTGAAAGGCGGATTTACTTACTTAGACGAGTAACTTTCTCAAACAATATCGAAAAACAAAAAGAGATCATGAGGGCCTAAATGAGTTCAATTAAATTCTAAAGAGCTCAATTAACCAACACGAAGGAAATGAAGCTATTTATTTTAACAAGTCTGCTAATACAAATGAATGTAAATAATAAGATCCCGATCGGTGAAGAAAGCATCAACATCTGCTCTTGACACAAGGACTCGGCAACTGGGTCAACGTCCCGAGTGGGTAACCAGACTGACCTTCAGACGATGAGAGAATAAAAAGTGTTGAAAGCATTTAGGAAAAAGTTAACAAAGTTCTTCAGTTGCACGTTTCTGGGTCAACAAAAGCAATATGAGTGAGAAATTAAATTGCGGTAAAGGTTCCCTAGTTTTGTTTGGGAGAGAAAACACAAAGCAAGCAACTTATACGAATTGGATAACATCTTTCGCATGTGCTAGTAAAGATCTTTGAACTTTCGCATTCAGTGAATATACTCATTTCAATCACGTCAGCGCATATATAAGATCTGTTACAAAAGTTGAGATCGTTATAGGTATAAAATCAGTTAATAATAGCATCTTTTTCACATTCTAATAGCGTGAGAAAAAAGAGAGATTACGATTGTTCATGATATCTTTTAAAATGATCACTTAATTACTTGGACCAATCTTTCTCAATTAACTTATATATATATACATATATATAAAGCAAAGAGATTCGCTGTAGAAACAAGTATATACTTTGGTTTAGCGAAGAATTATGCAATAAAATTTAATTTCTGGTAACACTGCTGTTTTCATCGTTTTTACTACAGTAATTTTAGGTTTGCTACATTTTGTTAATTACATCTTGGCGGCAAAAAATCAAGGGATACCCTTAGCAAATTTTTAATGAAGCAGAGATACATGGGATAAAAACGAACACATATTTTAAGGAATTAGAAATTAGTGTAGTGTTATAGTCAACTGAGAGACGTGAAAAATTCATTCCCTCAATTATATAAATTTATTTATTTATTTTTTTTTATTATTAGTTTATATAATTTTGTCAGAGTGTTTGTGTAATTTTTTTTAAATGTCAAGTGAAAGTAAATACAAAACACATTAACTTTATTTTGCTTATCGTTTCAAAATACAAATTGGGCATTTTTCCATTTTGCTCAAAAAATACTAAATTTCGTTAACCATAGATTGTGAACTTTTCAATTGACGGTTGCTGAATGGTTACCATTTTTGGCTACCATTCTGTTCAATAGCTCGTAGATTCAGTTCTCGCCGGTGGTATGGAGTTAAGAATCCACTTTAAACTGTAAACTCTGGTCGAATTAGCACTAATATACAAAAAATGACTGTACAGCTATAAATAAACCTACTAAACTTCAAACTTTAGTAGGCTTTTACTGTTGAGTACCTAATCCGAAATTAAAGAAAGAAAAAAAAATTACATTTAGGGAAATATAAAATTATAGGAAAATAGAATAAAAATTAATCTCATATTTTTAGTTTTATATTAAAAATAGAGTTGAATCTCAGTACTTCATTTTTCTTTCATAATACTTTATTTTTATGCCTATAGCTGCAGCAGTACTTACACCAGCACATGTTATCTCTGCTGCACCAGCCGTTGTTGCCCACGATGCTGCTGTACTAATCCGTCGACCTGTCCACGTATCCAAGGAACTCGCTCCCACACAAGACCACTTGGAGAAGCTCCATTTCGAGAGATTGTCCCATGGTGGATACTCTCATGGTGGATACGCTCATGGTGGATATTCTCATGGTGGATATTCTCATGGCCCTGCTCACATTGTGTCCGCTATTCCCATCTCTAAGGGACTTCACGAGAACACAGTTGTCTATGAAAAGGCAGAACCTATTGGACATGGTTTGATCAGTTTCAGCGCTTACCACTCTCCATCAGCTTTGGTTGCACATCCTAGAGCTGTGTATGGATTGGGACATCATGGGCAACTTCTTGGTGGTGGACTCGTTGGTGTAAAGGATGGCCATGGAGGACTTCACCAAGGACATGGTGGAGGATACAAGAAATATTAAACTGTGTAAGTTTAAATTCAATCAAAGTTCTGTCTTTTTATTTAATTGTCTTAAGTCATTTAAATAATTTAAAATATTATTATTTAATGTTAAGAATATTTTATAAGCCAAAAATTCGCTAATGATTTTCTTCACACAAAAAATATGTGAGTAGTAAATTGTAAAATGTATCTCTCTTGAAAGTAATTTTCGCATATTATAAAAGCAAAATTTTCAAAACTTACACTACAATTGTAGATTATGTTCCAAGACAGCAAATAATAAATGTTATAGCAATTATTCGCTATTATAAATCATACAATCACTACTAAAAACTTATAAGTACATATTTATGTAATAAAAGCATATTTTTTACAATCTAAATGCATAATTTCCACTTAAAAATGAAGTGTTTTCGTTCATTATGGCACAAAATGTATTTCTTTGCACCCTAAAAGCCAACCAAAATACCAATCAACGTTTACTGTAGATTTTGCCTGCACAATTTCAGATATATTGTTATTGAAAATTTTATGCCATTATCAAAATGTGTTAATCAATTTTAATATTTCCATCTAGGTTACCATGGAGCTCTTGATATCTTCAAGGGCCACAATGGTTTGGAGTCAACCCGATAAAGAGCTTATTTGTATATATTCATGTAACAACAATAACTTCACTAAAATGTACATACTTTGCAAATATAAATAACAAATTGTTTAAATAAATATTTTTCAATTATCTATCTTGTCTTTATTGTGCTAATCAAAAGTGTAATTGAATTCAAAATGGAAATGTTTTATATAAAACATAATCTAATAATTAATACATTTTATAAAGAAATCTTGTAAATTACATCATCAAAATTTTAAAAATACTTGCTTAAAATTTTGCATTTTACTTAGAAATATTTTTAGAAAATTTAGGAATATAGCATATACAAGCAAAATAATGTTAACAAATAAGTTTTAGTATGTACTAAATATGCTTTTCATTTCTCTTAGATTTTTTCTAAAATATTTGAAATTTAAAAATAAAACAAAAACAAATATAGATATTTTGCCAATAGCGACATTTGTTTTAACTCTAAGTTGAAACATTCTAAGATGTCCTGAATGAATCACTAGAGTCATTTTTCAGAATGCCTGCTAGATGGCGCCATTGTATGTGTAATAAGAACTAAATATTTTTTTCATATTGAAAATAAGTTAACGAATTTACTTTTATTTTACCATCAGATATTTTAATATTATAATTATAAAAACTAATTTAATTGAATGAATTTAAGAATTAAATAAAATATTTCCATTCTTTGATTAAATAATTTATTCTATTTTATTTTATTAATTAAATAATTTATTCCACTAATATTAATTATTTCCACTATATTTTAACTTTTGATTGAAAAATATCTGTTTAAATAAACATTTAAATATATGAATCAGTTTATAAATTTTTAATTAAATTTTATTAAGAGCTATTTGATGTCATAGTAAGAGATATTTTACTGTACTCGATCTTTATTAATTCTTGAGTCTAAAACATTATAAAAACTTTATAACTTCATTTTATAAATAATATCCTTCTCTTTGAAATAGCATTTGTGAAGTTTATATATAATTTATGAAATATTTAAAATATTTCTTTAAAAAAAATAGAACATATTATTCAAAATATTTCTCTAAAAATACTACTTTTTATTTACACCTATACTATAACACCATGGAAACTAAAGGAATATTTAAGCAATAAATAATACACTATTTTCTAATTTTTCGGCAGATAATGCTAGATAAATATAATCTAAATCAAGTTTATAAACAAGACAAAATACAAGGAAAATTAAATATGCACTTTCGCATTTTTACTACAGAAGAAAAGAGAATATATAAATACAAATGCAAATTATTTCATTAACATAATTTAATTAACATATTTGAGAAGAAACAATATAAAAATATATAACTATCTCTAGATAAACATTAATTCTACATATTAAACTTAAATAAGTAAGTTTCCAAACATCCAAATCAATTATTTTTTCTTTCAATATGAGTGTAATACTGTTACTTGTTAAAAAATAAGGTTCCCATGTTGTTGCAGAAAGTTGACAGTATTCAGGAAAGACATGATTTTTGTTATTATATTAATTATTTGCTATTTAAAAAAAATAATTTCACGTACGATGACCTTATTTTTTCTCTTATAAGAAATGTCGGATACTATCTTGATTTGTACACTCAGAGAATAAATTTTTAGTCTCGAATTATTCTCATTTCATAAATTCTTAGTTTGAAAATCTTCTTTTCGCAATGCTATCATTCTCATTCAATTTAAATTGGAAAAAAATGAAAGATAAATGTTTCCCGATATTGTTTTAAAATCTTGATACAATATTAATCAAAAATCTATTTCCTGTTCATTATTTCATTTTTTAGCACTTATAGTCAAAATTCGTTAACCTCCGTTGGATTTTACCCATTGCATAACAGATGGCGCCATTAACGCTTCAAATGAATGTAATTTATTTGCTTTCACTTTGACTACTCCATCTAGTTGTCTTTTCTTGTCTTCTATACTGTTATGTATGAATAAAATGTATAAGGAAACACATTTCTCGGGTCGTTACTGGATTAATTCAACATTACGACCCAACTTGTATTTTAGTAACATAATTATTTAACAAAATTTGGAAATTTTATGTTTTCTTATTATGTTTTTTATTGATTATCTTAAGCTTCTGCAATGATATTTTCTTGTAAGTTAATAGAGCTCTCAATTATTCAAAGTATCTGGATGTTAATTTAGCCAGTCACTTCTGATAGTTGAGAGCTATACTTAAAAATGTTCTTAATTAGTTTCTTAACTTATTTTTGATTTATTTTAGCTATTAATTAGGGAATTAATTAATCATAAGATTAGTTAATCCTATGGGCATTAATGATTGGACCACTTTATTGACAGACTCGACGAGGCCAAATAGTGGCGAGTTGCTGCTGCTCAAGATGACTGACAGCAGTGGCTTGATGAATGCCCGTCATTTTTTGTTTGTTGGGAAGGTTTTTAATTATGACAACAATGTATATTGACTATATTATACTTTAAATTCATCAATAGTCTAGTAAAATTCTGATTCCAATAACCTATTGAATTATTGCGTGAAAAAAACAACGAATAATATGGAATTCACGATTCATTTAACTAACCAAGTTATGAAAAATAATTTGTTATTTTTGCGGACTTGAAAAGTTATTGTTTATTTCAATTTCTGCACCTATATATTGAAAAGTTATAAGCCTATTTCACTTAACTTAAGAAGTTATAATCTATTTCAATTTATGTTTCTTGAAAAGTTATAAGCTTATTTCACTAACTTGAAAAGTCATAGTTGCAATTTCTTTGTCTATTTCTTGGAAAGTTATTAAACTATTTCAGCAATGTTTAAAAATTATAGCCTATTTCATTTTCTGTGCCCATTTTTTGGAAACCTATATTCCTATTTCAGTCAACTTGAAAAGTTTCTAGTAGAGTCACTCACTTTTTTTGACATTACTGAATGGATATTTGGGAATACTGAATGAATACAATTGAAGATTAATAGTCTAAAGTTAGGTATGGCAGTTAAACATCCATAGTGTTCTGCTCTCTGGGAAGACCTTTCATAATAGCTCATATCAGAAGTCTATAATAAAAATACATAAGAAATTCTTAAGCATAAGCCTTGAAATATGTGCATGAAAAATAAGAAACCAGACATCTTCTATTTTTAAACAATGGCTCGGATTAAATCAGGACATTTCCTCTGCTAAAAGATCTTTTCTGTCATTTAACAGCGGTGAGTCTATAATAAATTATATTTAACATCTGAATGAGTAAACTAACTTTGTTGTAACTTATTTGATAGATACATTTGTCATATATTGTGGCTTAAAGGAAAAAACTCTAAAGAGCCTTCTCAAGGAGATGTGCCATGGTGAAATCCATCGA
>JAPDSC010035369.1:0-19279 GCA_026290005.1 Latrodectus geometricus | reverse complement strand
TTAGTCATAATTGACCAAGTAATAACTTATTAATAACAAGAGAATCAATAAGTGGCTGTGATATTACAAACAGAATTATATAGACCATACATATGATTTAATAACAATCAGTATGGATACAATATATATATATATATTTTCAGAAAATAATACTATATCCACAGGTGGAACAGATGAATTGTTGAAATTCATTAAATAGAAATAATACTAAGTTATAATTATGAGAAGCTTAATTTAAAGTTTAAATTTCAGTATTAAACTTTAATCTATGTATACCCTAATCCTTAACAGGACTAAAAATGTTTTCAAGTGTTTTACATAGAAATTAACTTATTTTTAACTATTTTAGTGACATTTTGGCTTTTATAACCATAGTCTATAGAACATAGAGTTTTATTAATATTAATTTTAGCATTCATGTTTATAAAATTAGATTCAAAATTAATTCTATTGTTATACAATATCTATTTGAAATAAAGCTTCCTTTTTATTTTAACATTTATTTCCTTTTGACAGAACTTCAACTGAAAGCGTAATACCAAATACATTTTGGGTACAACATTAGTGCTTTAATTGGAAATCTTTTCATAAAGCAATGAATTTTAAAAGTAGTTTTGATTAACATTTTATTGGAAAAGTAAATAATTATTTAGTAGTGGTTCTAAGCATTATATACATCAATGCATGCAACTTTTCAGTGTACATATTTTATTAGAATATAAACTAGATAAAATCTCATTTAGATACTAACCATCAGCATTTAATACTATGATTCCCACAACACCTTTGTGTGATTGTATTCTTTTAAAAGTTTCATCAATTTCAGACTGAAAGAAAAATAAAATTAATTAAATGTATTCCAGAGAAAACAATTCTAATAAAATTTAATTTAAAACAACTAGTAAATTATGTTAAAAGCAGTATTACATTTAATAAACTATAATAAAAATGAAAAAAATATTTCTAATTTACGTTTTCAAAAATAAACTATACTTTAATTCATATATGCCCAATAAAATTTATTATTTTACAAACAGTAAAATTTATTCATTTGTTCAGTATGACTTATTTCTATTATCCAGTGAAATTTTTTCTTTTATATATACATATGATAGAATAAAAGCTAAAATAAAAGTATAGAAACATAACACAAATTTTAAAAAATATAAGAAACACATAGTTCTAATTAAGATGTGTGAGTATTTCCCTCAAACAAATGAAAAAAAAAAACTTAATTGTGAAATGAAATAGAATATATAAGAATGTATGTAAATATATGTTTTTATAATAAATTATAAATAGAATAGTTTATAAATCAAATTTAGTAAGATGTATAATTAAGTAGAAAATGCATAATTTTAAATACTTCTTATTACTCGAATAAGTGTATCATACAGTTTATGTGAGTGAACTATCATAATAGTTAATTTTTCAACAAAAAAGATTTCATAATGTTACAACACTGTGGTTCACTGAATATATAATTTAACCAAATATTGAGAAATTTAAATCAAGAAAAATTCAACAAAATATAGAATGCAATAGTAGTGATATTACTTTACCTCAAAACACTTTGTTAGTAAAAATTATATAGAAAATTTTTACATGTAACTACATAATATCTAATAACAGAGAAAAAGCCAAATATTGAGAATAGCCTTAAGTGCGAAGAAAATGAATAAAAGTTTAAAAAATCCAAACATTTTAGGAAATTAATACAGAACCGATTGGCTTGTCTATTTTTCCCACAAAATAAAAAACATTGCCCCAATGATAGTGATAAGAAACACAAATAACGTAATAAGCAGTAACTTAATTACTATTTATAGCATTGGCATTATAGGCAGCCATTTGCTGTCCTGAAATTTCCTAAGTAGATTTTCCCATTCTACCTTTCTCCCAGCAATTGATTTTTAGTTTCTAACTTTTAAGTTAGCAAAGTCCTCATCGGCACTGTCTTTCCATCTCTTTTTGGGCCTTCCTAATGGTCTTTATTGAAAGGGGTTGCACAAAAAACTTTTAATGTTGTTTGTCCTGGTGTCATTTGATACTTACATACTATGATGACTACCTTAGAGATGTTTGGCAATAAAAAGCTTCATTGCTAATTTCATTAGTGGGCTAGCGGGATTGAAATAATATTTACATAACACTCTTTGTTTTAGTGCCCTCTATAATCTATGCTAGCATCTAGGTTTTTTAGGTTGACATCATATTATTTTTTACGATCACCAGTTTTAGCAACATATCTAAGTAATCTTCATAGAACATAAGTACCAGTCATTCTTATTACATGCTCTCCTCATCACATTCTGTGCAATTTTATGGACTTGAAAATATCAGCCATTAAAAACCTAATATAATCCAAAATTATATCTTTTCCTTCAATTATTATTATTAAGAACTGTACTGCATCAAGGAAGTTCATGGGACCTTCCTTTTGAAATTCACAAATATCATCTATTCTTTTTTGTCATAGGTTCATGTTTCAGAGGCATTAGTCAAAATTGACTTGATCAATACCTTATACAACAAGCTCTTCATCTTTCTTTTTATTAAATTAATATTCAGTAGTGAACCTAAGCTGAAGAAGCACGAATTGTCTGTGACAATTCTAATAAAACATAATTTATAAACAAAGTAGCTTGCATATATAATTTTGAAAAATATGGGGGAATATATTGTTAATAAACTTGGGCATCTTTGACTGAATTTCTAAATAATTGGCTATTTATTGTGATCCTGTTGACAACTTTTTATACTGTAAAAAAGGTTGACTTGATAAAAGTACAAAAAATTAATGACACATTATTATATTAACACAACAGTCAGGTATACTTTGTCATTTAGTGTTTTTTGTGTGTGTGTGTGTGTGTTTTTTTTTTTTTTTTTTTCACTTTTTTTTTATGAATATAAGACAAGGTTTATTATTTTTTTTTTTTAAATTTTATAGTAATCTTTATTCTTTTTTGTGTGTAACTTTCTCATATAAAAATATTTCTTAAGTAATAAGAAATTCTACTTTAAAATGAAATTTTAACATTATTTATTTTATTGTTATTATTTTATATATTTATAAAGTCAACCAAGAAATTAAGTAAAAAAAAATATTTGTTTATTTTCAGCATGCACATCCACTGAAGTGCATTCTCAGAAATTTACCAGGTCCCCTCCCATGCAACAGGTGAAACATCATCTTATAAGTCTTTCCACGCAATATCTAGTAAAATGGCTTACAACAGTTTTAGATTGTTAAATCTAAAATTGTTGCACTACTATGTGGTGCCAAGATTAAATTAATGAACCTGATATACACATTATAATTTAAATATTTTGAAATAGAATTTCACTGAGAGTACTTTTAATTTTTTCAGTTTACTTTAACTTTTATTTACTAAAATAGCTTTAAACAATATTAAAATACAATAAATCAAGAACACGGACTTTCATTTATCATAATGATAATATTCAATAGGGTGGATACCTTTGGAAATATGAACAAAAGAGATATATAAGATAAAAAACTTAGAAACTAATAAAAACATATAGACATAGTACGAATAATATTGCAGATTAGATTAAAATAAATTACGATGCGTTAATGAACCACGATTACAATGTGAAATTGTTATATTTATATGTATTAATACTTTAATTTTTTAGATTGATTAAGAAAATAAAACTATTACAAATGGATTTGCTTACTGCCATTTTATCGATATTTGTTCCAGACAAAAGTTTCTATTTCATATAGTATATTACTACAGTTATAAGAAAATAAGTGATACCATGGAAACTAAAGATTTTATAAAAACCAAAACCACAACAAAAAACTACCGATACGGTTACAGTGACTTTTGCAATTTTATAAATTTTAAAAACACATTATTGTTATTAATTAATATTGAAAGATAAAACAGATTGTTAAAAACTTATCAAAGAACTATATTTTATATCAATATTTGATTACAAGAGTTTCTAATCGAAAAACTGGCCTTTCTAATTAATCACATGATTCGTACTGTTGTGGTGCATTTGAGCATGCGCATTTTATCAAATTTCTGGGCGAGTTTTGTTTTTCTAATACTGTTGTATTCACATTAAAATTTGTATTAGTTGAAATTTATAATCATGTTAGAAATACTGTTTAATATTGATAATGGTTATTTGGAAGGTTTAATTCGAGGATTTAAATGTGGTATCCTTAAAGTTGCTGATTATCATAATCTTGTGCAATGTGAAACCTTGGAAGGTAAGGTTTCCTACATGATATATTAGTTGCACATGATATATATAGTTTTCATATGTTGATGCATTCTAAGACTAATTCATCTAATATAATCCTTATTTCTTAGATTAATTGATTTTTTAAGTAATCCGTAATTTTATCAAATATGAAAACAATGTTTCATACACAGATTTTCATTAACTTATGTTAAAATGCTTATGATATAAATGCTTAAGTACATTAGCTTAAAGTTTAAACATCATTTTCCAAGATTTAATAAAGCTATTATTCCGATCTACTACCCCTAACTATAAGAGCTAATTACACTGAAAAACATTTTATGTGTAACATATTTAATCTCATTTTGTTTAAATTTAGGAAAATATATTTACGTAATTATTAATATGATCTGTCAATAATTAATTGGTTATTAAAATGACAATCTTAAAGATTAATATGACTAAATTCTCTTAAATCATAATATATTAATATTAGATTTAACAAATTTTCGTATTATTCATTTTTATTTTAATGTTATATATTATTCAAATATGAAAATAAATTTATCAACTTCTAATATTTTAAGACTTACTTTGGCTTTGTGTTGGGTCATGGGTTGGGTTTCAGTTCCTGTTAAACAACAGGAGGTACATGTCGTTTCTACTTTTGTGGTAGGGTAGGTGCTTGAAAATTTTTTATATTTTTCTCATTGAATATATGACTATAGCTCACTATCTATGAAAATTTCTCCTGCAAAGTAATATGTGATTTATATTAAAGAACATTATAATAGTTTTTTAAATTAGTGTCTACCATACAATAATAAATACTAATATATTGTAATCATGTGTTTTTGATGTCACCCACTCTGTCTAGGGGTTAGTGTACCTGACTGCGAATAGAGAGGTCCTGGATTCAAATTCCAGTTTGAGCATGGATGTACTTCTTGTTTCTCTCTCTTTCTTGTCTTTGTCCTTTTCTTGTATGAATGAATGGTTGCCTAACCTATAAACGGGTACTTATGGCATGTGTGTACTAAGGAAGTTGAATTCCACAACAAACTATGGTTCAGTTGGAAAAGTGAAACAGTGCACCCAAAATTGCCAGCCAGGGTCTCGACCAAAAAAAATTTGTTTTTATATTTTATTTCTCTCATGTTTCAATAAGCAGTATTGAGACCCCTTTTCTCTAAACATAAGTATATTTATCTACTGATGCAGAATATTCATTATTCATAGAGATAGTTCAGCAATTTTATTGCTTAGAATTATGCAGTTTTATCAAATTGATGTAATATTTATATTAGTAGTTATTTTCATTATTTCATGAGAATGTCAGATCATTTTTAATTTATTGTTGTAGGTTTTCATAAAAATAATTCAAATTGAAACTTAAATAATGAAGCTTTACATTAATTGTGTTACTTAATATGTTGAATTATTTTCAACTTAAATATATGTAAGTTTAGATATTGATGCATTTCTCATTTTTTATAAACTAAAATTATGCTATGTGACTTTTGCATACTACACATCTGGATTTTTTCTCTTCCATTACTGAGATAAAGGCACAAAATATACATTAAAAAATAAAATGAAATCTAAGTTGTATTTAAATAATAATGCTTAACATTGAGAATATGAATAGCGTTCCTTTTTATTTTAATTGCTATTGTCTTTTAAATTATTCTACCTAGTGGTATTTTGCAGAAATCAACAACAAATCAATAGTTATAAATCAGTAATGGAAATAACATCAGTTTTTATATTAGTTTGTTTTTAGTTTATATAGCAATGGTGCCAGTTACTTAAAACAATCCCTACTATAATCCATTAATATTTTTAAATAATTTTTATGTAATAAACCAAGCATAAAATATGTTTAAAAATGTGAGATATATTTATATTTGTGGCCATTTACTGTATAACTGTTTCAAATGTATGAACCCATTCATCTACAAAAAAAATATGCAATAAAAGCATTAATCACTATGTAACTTATAATAAATAGATTTTTTTATATAATTGCTATAAACTGAAATTATATTTTTATCAACTTGGAATTTTAAAAAAAAATAAAAACATCAAAACTATTAATTTTTATTAAAAAATAATTCAAACTTCTCATTTAAAAAAATTTTGAACTTTGACATTTTTAAAGCAAAACATCAGTAAATTATCTAAGCTGGTTTTTATTCTGTTGGAAACTGGATTTCTATTGAAATTGCTAACTTTTAGATCTAACTTTACCACAAGCAAACAAAAATTCTATTATAGAAATATTTGTAAAGGAATGTTGTTACAAAATATTTAATGAAATTTCAGATGTGGGAGATTTTCTAAAGTGAATAAACAAATAATTTTCTTATTATGCATGATGTATTATAATCATTCAATACTGTTATATTTTTAAAACATTTACTATTTGAAAATACATGAAAATTAAATAAATCATCCAAATTGATTATTAATGTGAAAAAGTTTTTACTTGTTACCACTTGTTTTTACTGTAAAGATTAGAAAAAAAAAATGATATGGTGTTTATTATTGAAAAGATCACTATATTCTGAGAAATGCCAATAATATATTTTGTGAAATCATTCAATATTTTTAAGTAAAAACCTATCCATTAATATAAGCTTAATGCTGTTTTTCATTTTCCCTGCCAATAACACTGTAATTGTATTAATTTCAGATATTTCCTTTTTTTTCTAAACAATTGTCTTATAAGATGATGCTAAAATATTTTCTTTACATTTTTTAAAAAAATTATTACTGAATTCTGTCTGTTTTATAGAAGCCAAATTAATAGATTTTAATTAATAGATTAGAGTGTAAATTAATTGTGGTTCCACAATAACTTCGGATTTGGGCAGAAATTGATTTGCATTTCTAACATCCTTCCATTCGAGGGGATATAGATTACTATTCACGTGTATTTCTTTATAAACTTTGAATACTAAAATAGTAATTTATTAGTTTAAAATCATAATTTTGAAAGTTGAATTTTATATTGATTTAATGTAAAGTCAAAATTCTTCTTGCTCAGCATTAATTTGAAAATTCACATTTTCAAAATTAAGTTGGAGAATAAGAAATTGGTGTTTGTTACAAATTAGGGATATGGGAACAAAATTTGAATTTCTTTATTTAATTTTTAGAGTGAACAGAAATAGCTTCTGATAATAATACAGTAGATAAAGGTAATGTGTTCCTTCTTTATTTATTGGTTTATTTGTGTTATAAGTATTCTATGAACTAAGGTATCTTACTGATAAATTTATTTTAAAAAAATATGTTTTGTGCTAAAAACTAATTATTATGAAAAATATTAATATTCTTATTAATTAAGTATTATTATCTAGTTGTTTATCCCTAATCAGTTGCACTTTATAAGATACTTTTTTAAAGTTGTATAACATTTCCCAATTAAAATTGAAACTTTTGGCAGTTAAATGGTTAGTACTTAGGTTTTCAGATCACAATTTTAATTCTCAAGCCTGGATGTTTCTTGGAGAATCTAATTTAAATATATATATATATATATATATATATATATATATTATAAATTGTGTAAAATTACTTTCTAGTATTTCATTTATGACGCTTTACTATTAACCACAGGAAGTCTTTATGACAATCATTCAAAATTGCAGATAAAAAAAGTGATTAAATATTCAAGATAACAATTTAAATTAAAAATTATTTATAATACATAATTATGGTTAGGAAATAAGTTAAAAAATATACTAAACCTTCACTAAATAGCAGAAATTTGCTCTGCTTCTCTTTGGATTGAAAATTATTGCAGTAGTGAATCAATTTACATATTGTTTTTGTCAATTTTTGTTTCACATCCAACACGTAAAGTTAGTTTCTTCTTTTTTTTGTTAGATAATTTGCCACAATTATATTTGCATCAAATACTTTCTTCCTCTGTGTTTTCTCTTAATGCTGTATTATATAGAACAATTTTTAAATGAAATACTCATTTAATTATTCATAACTTTGAAAAAATATTGATTTCTTTTCTTTTTAGATTTGAAAGTGCATTTGCAAAGTACTGATTATGGAAATTTTCTTGCAAATGAACCAAGTCCTTTGACTGTAAGCATCATTGAAGATAAGCTGAGAGAAAAATTGGTGATTGAATTTCTGCACATCAGAAATCAAGCTGTTGAGCCTCTCTCAACATTTTTGGATTATATAACGTAATATTTTTGTTCTACTTTGTTACATATAATGTAAATATATTTTACTTGATAAAATATTTTGAAGATTTTAATTTATATTTTAAATTATTTAAAATTTATTTATTGTATATTTGAAACTAAAAATATTGGTAACTTTTTACTTTTTTGTTTAAATAAGCAATAATATAGAATGCCTATTTGCCATGAATTTAAAATTGATTAAAAATTTTTATCTGATTCTTCAATAAAATTTTTTTTACCCATTTTGTTATTTCTAAAGAACTATAAGTTTTGAGTTTCTTTTAGGGGAACATCCATTACATTAATTTAGTATTTTTTTATGCATTGTGTTGCAGTATGCACATGTATAGTTTGTATTATAATTAATTATAACAAATTTTAAATATAAAACTTTACCAAAAGACAATTGTAGTCAAATAATATTTTAAAAACATACTAGTATTTATAATGTAAAGAAATTAATTTATGACTTCAGTGCATTTGTGTATTTTTTATGCATTTTTTTGAAGTTTAAATTTTTTAATCCTAGTTCTATATTTTCTCTTTATTTCAAATCTAAAATGTGTCTGCAATTTCACTTATCAAACTAAAACTGTTTTTAAGTTTTTTATTGATTCCTTAATATGCAATTTGGTAAGCCTATTATATATATATATATATATATATATATATATATATATATATATATATATATATATATATATATATATATATAAAGTTATTAATTTATTTTTTACAAATAATATTATTTAAATTCCATTGTTTTTATTTGATTGGAAATTGAAAAGGTTAAGATTTTTTTTTTATTTCAAAGAATTCTATAACTTAATAAATTAAATTAAAATCACTAAAATAGTAATAAATTGAATTTCAAATTTTACTATATTGAATGTGAGAGTAAAGTATGTGTAGATTTACTTTGTAGAAGAATAAATGCTGAAATAAAGAATTTCAATGTACACAAGTTTGACATTATGTTTGTTCTATTTCTTTAGAACAGAAAATTAACCCAAAATTGCTTATTAAAAGTTACCCCAGAAAGAATATGTTATGTGAATATTATATATATTTTTTGTACTTTTCTCATTTTTTCCCATCTCTATTTCATCATTCAGTATACTAGTTTTAATTAAATATAATGTGTGTGCTTCAAGTATGTACTTTCTTTTCAATTTAAATTTACATAGATATGATTCTATTGTCTTAATTTTCAATTATTTAATCAATAAATGATATTAAAAAATTTTATTCAAGTGTTAATGACTACATAATTATCATTTTTTTTTCTAATTATTTCATAAAGCAGCATTTGGAGATTATTGTAAAAAGTTGAAAACTTTAATTTTTGAAAAAATTGTTATTAAATTAATGAAGATAAAAAAAGTATATTACATTTCTATTGAAGTAGAATATAATTGTTTTACTAAATAAATATGTGATAGGGAATATAGTTATCACAGAAATTGTGAATACCTATCTTCAAGTTCATGACTAATTGTTTTCCTTGTACGCATCATTTATGTGTAATATGTATACTTTTTAATGTGTGGGTGTTTTTTCTTGGTATTGCAGGTACAGTTATATGATTGACAACATTATACTTCTAATAACTGGAACACTTCATCAAAGACCAATATCTGAACTGATTCCCAAATGCCACCCCTTAGGAAGTTTTGACCAAATGGAAGCCATTCATATTGCTTCAACTCCTGCTGAGTTATATAATGCAGTTATTGTGGATACCCCATTAGGTAGATTATTTTTTATTAGTACTTTTTTATTCATAAAACAATTGAATTTTTCCTTATCTGTCATGTGACAAATATGATTTTCATCAAAGTTTTAGTGGTATTTCATTTCATAATTTAAACATTCTTTTTATTAAATTGATCTTCATATTAGTTCTATAACTTTTATTTTGTTATCAGTTGTTTTCAACAGTCCACCAATGTAGAAACTAAATGTTGGGTTTTGCTCTTCAATTTAACAATTAGTAAGCTCCATTCATGTTTTGGATCTAAATGATTATTGTGGCTTGAAATTATCTTTAAACACTGAATACTGGATAGTTTTTCAATTTAAACATATCTTAAAAAGTTATTTAACTTACCTAAACATATTGATTTTTTGCTGCATTTTGTTATTTTAATACCTCTTATCTCGACAACATATTTTGAATGATTGGATGAAAAGTTAGAATAGGTTAATTTGACCATTTTATTTGTATGAAAGCATATTCCTAATTATATCTATTTTTAGCTCCATTCTTTGTTGATTGTATTTCTGAGCAAGATCTTGATGAAATGAATATTGAAATAATAAGAAATACATTATATAAAGTAAGTTATCTCATTGTTTTACATTTCATTATTTTAAATGCCTTCATAACTCTCTTTAATAAATTATTTTATATCATTAATATTTTCATCTGAAGGAAACAAAAATAGGAGCTATTAATAAATAAAATTAGTTCACAAAGATTTCAAAATTTCTTGGAAGTATAATCTAAATTGAAAATAGATATTATCATGAGAAACAGCATATTATACACAGATATTTGGAAAACTCCACACATTGCCTTATTACTAAACCATAAAGTTTTCAATTAGAAAAAGACACATAATAGTGAATAAAATCTCCAAGATAAAGGTTAAGTTCTTAAGAAATTATAAAGCTCTAATTTCTTGAATATGAGTGCTTAGTGATTATAAGATATATACTGTATTGATATAAAGAGCTTCCAAAAGAATTAAAAATGATTTATATTGAGTGACATATTTCTTCCTTTTAAAGAAGAAAACCTTTACTGTGATAATTTAAAAGGATACAATTTCTTTAATTTAAAATCAATTTCCTTCTGCTTTTGATTCTCTGTTTTGCTGATGATTGTTGAATAATCAATATAAGTTTCTGAAAAATAATAAGGAATTATTAAAGTAAGTATAACCTTTTAAAAGTGTGCAATTATCCGTAAGTGTTAGAAATACAGTCTGTCAGGTGTGATGCTTAAACATTTAATAACATTTCTTAATATATAAATTTTTGAATAGTTAAATATTATTTTTCAAATCATTATATTTATTATAGTATATACACTATCTACCAATAATTATTTGAACACCATACAAATGATGGCCAATATGGCAAACAAATGGTTAGTGCTCTTGATTTCAGTTTAACAGTTTGTGGGTCTCACCTTGAACATGGATTTCTCTATGGTGCTTAATCCACTTTAAACCATAAGTCCTAGTCTAATTTGTCCTCTTGAGCAAAAAAATGAGTGAAGAACAAACAAACCATGCAAATGAGAATATCTAAGATCCTGATCTATATCAAACTTCTGTACTTAGTTATCATGTAGAAAACAGTATTGGCATTAGTCACATACAAGATGCTGTGAAATTGAGCTGTCTGATTTCAAGAAAGACTTAATTGCCTGATACAAAAATAGCCGATCATTACGATACAAAATCCATTGAGTTAAGTACTCTTTTGTGATCAAGAACTGGAAAATGAATGGTTATTGTTGGAATGTGCATCAACCTGGCAGACCTATGAAATTAAGATAAAAAGTAATGAGCACTGTCCAAAGAAATTCTGCAAAACTGCACCATATCGAAGGTTCACATATTCCACGAGTCCCAATTAGCTACCAGGATGGTTGTTTTGATAAATACCTTTCACAAGCAAAACATTTCCTTTCTAATAACCATTTTATTACAAAATCTGGTGACTGTGCTTGGGTGTGAGGCACTCCAAAATTGGACCATAGATTAGTGGAAATATTTTTTGAAATGTCCATATGTTCAAACTCTAACAGACATCTTTCAGAGTCTGTCTTTAGCATATCCTTAAAAACATTGTTTGATGGCATGCATTGTGCCTATAGTTTGACAAAGGTGGAATTATTGTCTGGGGATATTTCTTGTATGGACTAGGATTCTTGATTCCAATTCATACTATGCTCAACATTAACTCCTGCTCCACTATTCTAGACAACAATTTGCTTCCTTCTCTGTGCCAATTTTACAGGTTGGGTCATTGTTACTTCCAAGATAACAATACCATTCCTCATGTTGTAATATCCACCATGAATTGGTATGCTGACAATGGGGTGAACTGATTGGACTGAGTGATCCAGAATCTAAACTTGAATTCTATAGAACATCTCTGGGATGAGTTGGATCAGGTACTGGAGTTGGATGAGGGGTGCAGGTACTATCCTATATTGATGAAAGATTATACATATCTTATCCAAGCCAAATGGATGAAAATACTTCTGTTCATCCTTCAAATTCTTGTGGAGAGTAATCCCTTTAGGATTAAAGCTATAATTGATTTACCTGGAGGTTCTACCAGTTGTTGAATAGGAATAAATTATTTACCACAGATGACCAAATACTTATTAGTGGATAGTGTATTTATTATTTTTAAAAAATAGTTACATTCCTAAACAAAAATTTTATTGTAAATGTCTTGTTCACATTAGTTTTAGAGATTGAAAAAATTGTTCATTTTTAAAACTTTAAATGTTGCTTAGTATGAATGTACCCAGATAACTTTCCAGCATTTGAAAGATTGCTGCTGAAAATTAAATATAATACCCATTCCAGAGTTGTGCTTGCTTTTCATTTTTTATTAAATTGAGGACATCACTCATTGACATTAATGATGAGCTTATTTGTCATCTTTTGTAAAATGTAAAAAAGGATAAACATGGTAATAAAATAATATAAATATATTTATTTTTTAAAAATGTTTTTTTATTATCTGTTGATTTTTTTTTTTTTTTTTTTTTTTTTTTTTTTGTGTGTGTGTGTTATAATATTGATTTTGTACTTAACTTTTATTTTTTAAGTAGTAAAATTAAATTTAGAACATTTCTATGATTAAGAAAAACTTTCTTGTCAGCATTTGCATAATTGATATTTAAGATTTATATAGCTATTACAAACTGATAATGAAATAAAAATTAATTTTTTAAAAGTAAAATCTAGTTTTTATATTTTGTGTAACTAAGTTTTTACAAGGACAATTAAAATTTCATTTAAATGAAAATTTGAAAAAAAAATTTTATTTCCTATTTTGAAAAATTATGCGTGAAATTAAAATACAGCCTGGGAGGATCAATAACTTTATTAGACTGAATGATAAACTTATTTGTGAGCATACTTTTTAGAATCTTATGTGTTAATTTTTGTAAATTTATTAGATATAAACTTCTGAATTTTTTTTTATTATTATTTTATTTATTTTTTTGCATCATATAACTTTTATATATTTTAAGTATAAGACAAGTATTTTTCTTATTGAAACTGTGTGTGTTATAAGCTCGTAAAAAAAAAAAAAAAAAGAAAAAAACTAACTAAAAATATGAACTTTTTTGTTATTTGTATACTTTTGATTAACTTATCTTCATTTATGAAACAAAATTTTATTCGGAATTTAAAATTTTCATTTTACCATCATTAGTTGCTTGAAATATATCAAAGAAAAGAAATTAATCTAAATTGACTTTTATAACAACTTGTATCAATGAATTGTCAATTTTTTTTCTCAAGAACTTTAAGGGTTGATGCACAAATGTTATCAGTTTGGTAGAAAAGTAAATAAATAATTTTGCTGCAAATGTTCAAATGAATGAGTAATTTGATGTTAGGAAGTATTTTCACTGCATTTCAAATTGATAATCTTGTGAATTTATGTAAAACAATCCTTTGTTGCTAAAGTACTGAACAATAATGACAGGAACTTTTTAAATCAACAAACTTCAACTTATTTATTACTTAGTTATCAGTACCATTGTTAGAAAAGTAGACTTTTTTTATGGAAGCTATTTTGATGGGATAATGATTTATTCATTGTGTAAATATAATAGACATTTTATTATGATGAGCACCTTTAGATTTGTGGAGAATTGATGGTGACAAATATTTCATATGTCTTTTTAAAATTGTTAGAAAAGACACATACCTTTGTGACCAGAATGAAAAAATGCTTTCCAATTTTTGTGTTCATAAATATTACAAAATTTATTTTATGTCAACATATAAATCAAAATCAATTTTTTTATTTGATATGTTTTAAGAATTAAAAAAATTTTTCCAAGAGATTGATAATATGTTTTCTATAAAGAATCTTCATTAGGTAGGATTAGAATCTGCAAAATGCTATTACTTATTTGAAGAATCTAAACAAATCAGTCAATTTATATTGCCCCAGTTACATATTAATTTATACTTGTGATTTATTGTAAATATCAAATCTTTAACTAAAGAATTCAAGCTCTAATCTATAAACATACAAAAGCATGGTTTTTTTTTTCTTTTTAAATTTAAATTTTTAATTTAAATAGAAATTTAGTAGAGTAACCAAATTAATAATTTTATTAAATTGAAACATAAACTTTAAATCTGCTTATCTATTTCAATTTTTTATAAAAACTAATATTTTATACAACAATTTTTTTTTTTTTTTAACAATTTTATTTTTTGAATGCTTATTTTTGCTGGTCCCATTGATCTCTAAAATAAATGTTTGGTCTTGCATGTAGATATATTTTATTCTGTGCTTAGTTACAGGTATCACTATCTTGCAATGATATTATCTTTTTTCTGCAGTTTAATTTTTTATTTTGAATTTGTAATTATTTTCTTATAAATATGCAAAAAAATAAAATAAGAAGGAGGAAAAACAAAACCTGCCCTAATTCTACTCCTAAATAAGGATATTTTTACTGCATCAAGAAAATGTCTTCTGTTAATTTTTTCCTTTGTGTGCAAAGCCCAAACATGGACTAAACATTTCTTTACCTTTCCAATCCTAACTTATCTATCTTTACACATTTCACAGTCTCAGAAGTGAACATAAAATACATATTCAAAAGTGCTTCTGAGAATTTTTGTCAAAATATTGATATATCTTATAATTTTTAGACCTTATTTACCTATTTGTTTCACATTTTTTAAACAAAAATAGTTCTTTTGCTATTAGAAATTGAAAAATATTTTCAATTTACTGAGAAAAACTGTTATTTTTCTTTTCTAATAAAGTTATTTATTCTAAAATGGATAAATCAATGCTATCTTTAAGTTAGTATTAAATCATAGCAAATAACTTAATTACTACATGGCAATTCATCACTGAAAATAATAATGCTTTAAGAAAATATTGTAGCTTATTTTATTTTATTTATGATAAAATTTATTTAATGCTTTTTATTTGTAGGCCTATCTTGAAGCTTTTTACAATTTTTGTAAAGAATTGGGTGGAATTACTGCTGAAGTAATGTGTGAAATTTTGGCTGTAAGTGTTTTTACTACTTATTATTCATCCTTTTTAATACATCAAATTTTTTATGACTGAATTAAGTCAGTGTCTCTGTTGAATAATAAAATATAAAATTTACAATTTTTTTTTTTTTTAAATTAGCATTTTTGCCAGGTTTAGGCTTAGTGCTTATGAAATTTTCAAGTTCCAGAAATGTGACTTGTGAATGCAGATTATCACAAACTTATTTTCTCATTAATTTTTGAATAATTTCACATCTTTTAATTGTTAATATTTTATGTTATACCACTAAGTTATCTTATTTTTTAATGAATTTCATCAAATCAGAGTTGGTTATGAATTCCAAAAATTTTAATCTGCATGTCTGCATCAAATTTAGGTTCTATTGTTGTAGGGATATAGGGGAAAAAATGTGCTAAGATTTTCAAATAGAGAATTTTCATTATAACTATTATTCTAATATTGGTAGTATAATTTAAGTGGAATAGCTAAAAAATAAAAATAATTAATTTCATGAATAAAGATTTACTAATACTATGTTTGTGAAACAATATAAAAGTCTGTGTGAAAAAGTTTAAAAATGGGGCTTCCCCCCTCTACCTATTGTAGAAAATTATTAGTTGATAATGAAGTATTATATATTTTAATCAGTTTATTATACATTAATAAAATAATTTGTTGAAAGAGTTTCCCAATTTAGTTAACATTGTTTATAAATCTTTCAGAATTAATCATGATAGAAATTATAAATTATATAAATCTAAACATACTTTAATAGTATTAATTATTAATAAAAAAAACAAAGTATACCCTCCTTTTATTATTGCTAATTAAAGAAGAAATGAATTAGAAAATTGTTATATTGTCATTTAAGTATTATCATAAGCATGTATTTATTAAAATAATTTGTTATTATAGATTTTAAAAAATTTTATAAAATCCTGTAAAAGTAAGTAAAATATACATTTTTATTAGCAATTTGAGAAATAATCTTTAGCTATCTCAAAAAATTTATGAATAGAATTCTTCTTAATTCAGTTTAGTTGAATAGGAATAGATTTGTCTCATTGCTACTAGGATAATTAAAATATTATTGAAAACTTCATTTGTTTTCCTTTGCATTTCTATTGACACTAGAAAAAATCAATCAAGAAATTAAATGCCTTGCTATGATCCTGATTACTACTGAGATATGAAATTGATACCAATTTAACTTAAAAAATCTCGCGATTACTAAAATCTTTTGGTATTGATCTAATACATAAAAAAATTTTTTAAAGGTTCAGCATTTCATTCTTTGGTCTCCATTTCAATTGTTTATAGATTGTATTTCTGCTTTGTAGATGTTTTTAGTATTTGAGAATCTACATAACTACAAATTTTGATCAAATTATCCTGTGCAAAAAATTTATTTCAGTGACAAAATAATCAATTAACATGTTTCTGTTGGGAAATCATTTTTGGAATGATGTAATTGAGTTTGCATCGTTAAAAAAAAAGGGTTTACTAGTTATATTAGAACATTCCTATAACTGTTGCTGACAATCTTTATAAATAACAATTGTTATATATAAAAAAAAAACTTTTAACTGTATCAAAAATATCTATACTTATTTATATTTTATACTACTATGTAATTTATATTAAAATCATAATCTGATTTTTTATCCCGGTTATGAATAAAATATTTTCAATTTTTATGATATGCTGAATCAGATTGTTTGAAACTACTAATATTTCAAATAAACTTGATTATTTTGAATTATAAAAGGTATCTGCAGGTTTCTTATCTTTTTTTAATCCAAATAAATTATTAATTCTAATATTGTTGAATATGTTATTTTTAACTTGATACTAATATGGCACATTATTTTAATAATTACCTTTCTATAACAGTTTGAAGCTGACAGAAGAGCTTTCATTATTACTATTAATTCATTTGGTACTGAACTGACTAAGGAAGATCGCGCTAAACTTTACCCCCATTGTGGAAAACTATATCCGGATGGTCTTCAAGCTTTGGCTAAAACTGATGAATATGAACATGTGAAAGCTGTTGCTGAATACTATGCTGTATGTTTTAGTTTTGTTATTTACGTTTTGCTACACATAGTTTTTAAATTAGCTGTGCATTTTTTTTGTGACCAAAATTATTTTTTTTTTTATGAATTTATTTTAAAATACTCCATCTTTTAATCATTCCTGATTGAAAATATTCCTTTTTATAAAATGACAATAAATTAAGGTATGATGTCACTATTGTGTAAGTGTTATATTTGAATGTGATCTTTAATTACCAGATTAATTTTATATTTAAAAAAAGTCATAAAATGATAGTGTATTTGTGTTAATATAGAATTCTTACTTTTGGGAACTAAAATAAATGTTATCATTTAAGTTAAATTCATTGTTAATATGCCATTAAATTGTTTCAATTTTGGTTAAACTGTTAAAATATTAAATATTTATATTTCATTAATAGAATTTATTTGAACTGCATTAATTTTGATATTAAAAGACTGTGGAATTAATAAATATCAATATTTGATGGTTAATGTATATTTTTTTGTTTGTCAATATCAACTGTTCCTTAAATTTAATAATTTCAGCCATCAATATTCAAATGCAAATGCCATTGATGAATATTAAAATATTTACAGTCTTTATATCTTCTAATATTTAAATGTTAAGGTCAACCCCAATTGCTTTCTAGATTTTGGGCTCATCAGTTATCAATATTTTAAAACAATCATGTCATTAATTAATCAAGCAGT
Source organism: Latrodectus geometricus (assembly GCA_026290005.1). Lineage (NCBI taxonomy): Eukaryota > Metazoa > Arthropoda > Arachnida > Araneae > Theridiidae > Latrodectus > Latrodectus geometricus. Next base: position 774 of record JAPDSC010035369.1, on the reverse strand, counting down.
TACTATCGTTATATATTTATTCCAGCTCAATTTTATCAGTTCTAGGATTTTCATGCATGTTAATCATCAGTGCTGTAGTCTTTATTACAAACTTTTTGTGCAGCCACAATCACTATAGATCCTCAGTTATTACGCATGCAATTCCTTATTTTTGATTCTCCATCTCCTACTTTTCTAGTATTTTTTATTTTCCAGTATTACAATCTCTAAAGTTGGAAATGCGTGTTTGTCTTGGTTTAAAATATTGTCAAAACTATTGTTTCTAACCATTGCATTGTTTGTTTCATAGTTGAATTTTCAATCACCAAAATCAACATGTTTCTTTAAAGTATATTAGAAATTGGAATTCCAAACTTTCGTTCATATTAATAGAACATCACCATGGTATTTACATTCTTGTCAAGGATTAGACGTCATTAGGTTTTAAGTAATGTTACAGTTACCAAGTAATGTTCCTTTTACATAGTGATATAAAAATACTAGTTAACTAAGGAATCATTAAACCCTATGCAAATATAACATCTGATGCTATTTAGCATTATTTTGTATTGCTTTTTTAAATATTTGTTAATAAAAATTATATAATGTAAGTTAGTGGGGTGAGCAAATAGTTTAAATGATTAAAATGACTAAAATTTACATTGATTAAAATAAATAAGTCATGAAAATTTATTACTGCATCAGTCTTTAATATAACTTTAATGAAACTAAAATGATTGATTGCTTCACATTTTTTAATAATTTCTCGTAGTACAAGATTTTTAAATATTTATG
>JAPDSC010035346.1:0-18970 GCA_026290005.1 Latrodectus geometricus | reverse complement strand
ACACACACACACACACACACACAATAAGCGCAGTAAAAGCATCATCCACGCAATAAGTATCTTTGAATAAATAAGGTACAGCTTATAAAATTAAAGCTCTGTTCACCGTTTATTTTATTATTACTATCTATTTAGTATATTTAGGAATGAATTTCATTCTAGTTTTTAATTTTTCTGTTAGCGAGAGAATTTATCAACTCTCATACATGATGTAAGTAGATAAATTCTCGGATACTTTTTATCAGGTACTTTGGAGATTAAAACAAACATTCATGTACAATAAAATAAAAATTCTATTTAATAAATAAATTTATATGTGAAACTTTTAATAATATTTTCAAAGAATAATCATAACTGTAGAGAGAAAAAGAATCCTAAAGTATATTTAACTTTCCACTGTCCACACTTTTTGTGATTTCCTAATTAGAGAATAGTAAAACATTTTTTTTTTATTTATAGTGCTAGCTATTTAGGACATTCCCCCTGTTTAGCACTGCAAGTGGCATAAGTGATAGCAACTTATATTGTGAAGCACCCTGTAGGTATGATTAGGAAAGTGAGCAGGTCTTCTTAATTTAGAAGCAGGGTCCACCCTAGACTTGGTTTGCCACACTCAGAGGTATCATTTCACATGGGGGACATTGTAACCACTACGTATTTTACGTGTCCAAACCGCCATTAGTGAACACGACGGAACTTTGGTTGGGTTGGGATTCAAACCTATTACCTTCAGAGAGAGAGAGAGAGAGAGAGAGAGAGAGAGAGAGAGAATGAACTCCCTAACCAACCACGTCACCATGGCCTTATCTTGGAGTACTACATTAAATATTTATAACTTGATTATTTTTAATGAAAAAGGAGAGTTTTAACAAAAGTTAAGTGACATTTAGAACATTCTGAAAGAGCGCAGCAGATTTAAAAGCCAAATGATTTCACTGTCTATGTTAAATTGTGTTATAAGATATTTCAATAAATAAGATATTTCAATATTTACAAAGCATTTTGCTTTTAATTTTCCAAAGACATAAAAAGGAATTTTTTTGTTTAATGCACGTTAATAAGAAATTACTTCCATAGCAGCTGGTAGCATCGTAATATCATTTATTAGTTACTTTTGATTCGCATTACTGGATTGTGAAATAGCCATAAAAACAAAATACATATCTAATTTATTTGTTTGTAAGTCATTTGCTTGTCGATTTATGAGCATAGATTGCGCACTTTTTTAACGAAACTTCCGGTCGTATTAAAAATTTTCGAACCGAAACACCTACTAAATGCGTATATGAATGACGTTTGAAAACCATTTAAAACTACGTTAAAACTAATAAAATGCTAAAATATTTTATGCAAAAAAGTGAAGCAAAAGATGTAAAGGATAATAATGTTTCATAATAAAAGTAAAGGAATGTTTTTTCTTACACTTCCGTCAAATGTACGTTTTAATTTTAGACAAATCAGATATTTAAAGATAATTTATTTGCAGTAAAATTTTCCAACTAGGAAATGACATCGTTCTCACAGCCGGAACTTATATTATTCCAGCCAAAAGATCCGTCTAATAAGATGGCAGGAGCACCTAAAATAGATCTTTCAATGCATGTTTTTTTATGTGAAGTGGTACATCTGGAATTGCAGACCAACTTTAATGGCTTACTCTGCTTCTAAATCACAAAAATACACCCACTTGGTGACTACAATGGAGCACTCACTGGTCAGTTTCAATGTGTACTCATTATACAAGATGTCATCAGTTCTGAATTTTGAAGTGTCAAAAAATCTTAATGAACTAAAATTGATCCGGCATTAGGGAAAAAAAAAAAAAACCCAAGAGCTACAGAAGTAAAAATAAATTAAGTGTCATGGTGACAGCAATTTTTATTTTAGGTTTCCATTCGCATTCTCAACAGCATAAAGTCTGTAAAATTTTGCATTTTCCTCTGGTTGTACTTAGCTTTTCTGTGAGCACACTTCCAGACCAACACTGAGAATGCATACACATTAAATCTGTAATTATATTATCAGTTTTGTTACTAATATTCAATGATGAATATCATTGATAAATCAATAGATAATGGATATGATTGATTATTTTTTTATGCCCAGTAGAAGTTTAAATATTGTCTTTTCTCTAATTGTTGTTTTAGGCCCGGTTACTAGGGCTTCTATCTTTTAGTATTACAAGGGATGGACGTCATGGCACACAGTGGGTCAGAAAGTGGGGTTTCTTAATTTCTAAACCAGGGACAAGCAGAAGACTCCTGGACTTGGACCATCATTCTGAAGGTATCATTTCACACGGAGAACATTGCAACCACGACATATCTAACGTGTCCCAGACGCAATAAGCGAACAACACAACTCTGCAATTAGATCGGGATTTAACTCACTATCTTCTGATAACGAGAACGAACGTTCTAACAAACAAGACTAACGCATCCCTCTTTCTCTAAAATCTTTATGTATCTAAATTGAACTATTGAAATTTTGATTCAACAGTTCAATTTAGTGAAATTTCATCGTTGTTCGACACGAATTATTTTTATAAATTTCAGTTCTTTTTTCTTATAAATAATAGTTTGAATGTTTCTTCTATTATAAAATGTTTTCATATTACAAAGAACAGTCTTGTATTAATTTGGATTATCACTTTTTATAAAATAATAAAAATGAGATGTAACTTTTCAAAAGTACAGAAAAATTAAATAATTACTCATAATCAATCTGAAAATTTAAAACTCCAATCGTTACATGAAATACTAGGTAAAGTAACAGTTATGTTAAATGGATTCATTTTAATCATGGTTAAACATAATTACGGCATCATATGTCAATTACAGATTTTGCGTACATGGTTATGATGTATACATGTTATTTGGTTAAGTGACAAATATCTTACATAATCAGTGAAATCAATATTTTCTGCGTGTTAAAAGCCCCAATCCGAGATTGTTTCAGATAAAATAATACTTAATAAGAGTAAATATAAACTGAACATTGTTCATTAAATTATAATTTCAAACAAGGTACTGTTTCATAGAGAAGAAAAATAATAATTTTAAATTTGTAACTGTTTAAAATGTTTCCGTAAGTGTTAAATTACAGTTTTATGAAAATAATCATAGTTTAAATTATGAAATAAAAAATATTAATTAATTCTGATAGTATCAAATGCATGAAAGCGAATAAAAAAATAACCAATAATAATGCATAAAGTACAATCATTAATCAAAATTCATAAAATTATAATGAAAAAGACCACATGGAGAAATGTATTATTTATTCCTGATCACATGGACTGTAAAAAAAAACTACCAAAAATATGTAACATCTAAACTATCCTTTATAAATGAACATTTCTCTATGGATGAGATTGGAAGAACAATCTCAATTGTTGTTGATGTTTTCTTTTCTTTTTTAGGATTTTCTGCTTTGTAACATCTGACTACGAACTATAAGAAATCCTTTTGAAAAAATATGGAGAATAAATTCAAAACTCTTTAATTGACATGCAGTTGTAAGGCTTCAGATGAAAATCGGACTTAATTCCTTAAAGTAGCTTGCCATGGCCAAGTCGTACCACTGTGATACCGCTCTTCATAGAAAAATGTTCTGGGTTCGATACCAGTTACTCTAGAACAACTTGAGAGTGATGTTTCACTTTTTCCTTCTGCATGATAATCTGTCGAGATAGGAAATGAGTTTTCCCCTTTCAATAGACTTGAATGCAATTCACTATTTATGACAACTTCTGGTATTTTTATCGCCTTTTCTGAAAGACAATTTACGAAATGAATATTAAGATGCCTTACAAGAGTCTTAAGTTGTCCACCACGTGGTATCAAAATATATTCATTGTCAAAATTAATTGTTGTGTTTGCCTGTAAGTATTCGATTCATTTGGATAGAAGGGATGACAAATCGCATGTTTTGATCTGCACTTCACAAATGCGCAATTCTTGTAATTTTATAATGTAAAATTGTACAGTTGAGAAAATTATGTAGCATCAAGAATTTAATTTAATTTATAAAATATTTAACTATAATAAAAAACAAAAGACAAATTATCACGTATCAATAAAAAATGTGGTATTTAACAATACGAATGAAAAAAACCCCTCTGTTAAATATCACATTTTTATTTCTATGTTTCCTCCTAGATATAAAAATCTCTTAAATTTAGAATAGAAGTTTCTCCAGGTCAATAATTTTTAACCAATGTGCCTCCAAATTTTAGAATTTAGGAATTTTTATTATGCGTTTTTTATTACTAAATTAAGGCACTCCTGTTTTTATAGTAATGCATATTATATTATTTTAAATTCAAAATTATTAACATTAACTATTTGTCATAATGTATTATTCAACTTTTTAACGTGCCTTTTTCTTTGTATGCTGCCAAATTCAGAAATCGGTAAACTTGAGAATTACTGCTCTAGGACATTTCGCAGAACACAAACTTTCAGAATGTCATGATTATTTTCTCATCATCAGTGAACTATTTTTTATCTTGTTTTTCTGCAGATAGTATAAAATTACTTCGGGATATTTTGCATCTCATTGCAATTTACATCCAATCTTTCCAAAATAGCTTGTACTTGGACGCCGCCGGCAGACTGCCTACTCGCGAAACGAGTGTAAAGGCTTGAAATATCCGCTGCACATGCCTCATTCCCCATTTATTTAAAGATAATCACAACACAATGCTCACAACTCAAATACAGACAAAAGTTCAGCAGACAACAGAGAAGAGTACTTTTGTATACATATAGTCATTGGAATAAATTTTAAAAAATATCAAATGAAATTCGAATAACTATCTGTAAAACTATGTCAAGCTTTAGAAAATAAATTACTCTCGTCGTTTTAGTAGAAAATGCACCCACTCAAGGCATCAAAAAAGTGAACTGAACTGAAGAACTTTTGTGGTTAGTTATTTGCAATTCAAAGATTCTTCATTTGAGGGACGTTATTATTGACATCAATCCTAATTTCTCAATCACAAAATAAAAAATAAATAAAACATTAAATGATAAAAAAAAATTAGCGCAAACAAAAACACATGAAAGGGAATTCGTAAGAAAGTTATTTTTCTTAAAGTTTGCTCGTAAATTATAGCGCCTTAAAATTATTGTGTCTATGGGATCCTGTTGGGGACCTGCCAATAACTCGTAAAATCACGAGATTTGGAAATTAGAGGATATTAAAAACAAACGTCAACTGTATTTGCTTTTTGTTATTTAAAAACAATTACGTGATTTTATTTTTAGAAATGAAATAAAAACTAATACTTTAGATACGAATTAAATATGTAAAAATGCCACTGAATAGTTCTTGAAATAAAAGCCACGATGTATTGGTATACAAACTAAAAGCATAATGCATAGATCACAACAATTTCAAAACACAATAGGGTGGCACCTAAATTTCAAGCATACATATTATTAAAAGCAAATTAAATATTTACCATTATCGAAACAAGATCTTAAATTCATTTTAACGTTCGGAAACTGAAAATGTATGATTATGTATTATAATATATGAAGATTATACACATTTTACGTTGGTTTTTTTTTTATATTAACCACTTGATTTATTTTTCATAATTTTGTTTTTATTTTTTTGAAAAAGTAATGTAAAACGCAAAGTGTTTTGTTTCTTGAAAAATATATAAAATAAAACTAAGCTTAGAAAAGAAGGTTTAATTAAGATTTACTTTGATGCTGTTCAAATAATCTTTATTATACGTTTAATTCGAAAATTTATTTATTTAAAAATATTATATTTTTTTCTTAATAATCATCCAAATTACAAAGTCTTTTTTTAAAGTGTTTAAAAAATTTCTATCTCTGTAGATGCTGTACTACATTTCTTTCCGTTACAAAAAATAAACCAATAGGAATATAAACTAAAAATTAAAAAAAAGGAATGTCACCATTACTCACCCAATCAGAATCTTTACATATAAAATTCAGCCATCACACGTTTACTGATCCTGAGAAGTTGTTTTGCTGCGTGACTCAGAAGAATTACAGAAGTCGAAAAGATTGCATCATAAAAGGTGAGTAGTTCTTGTTTAACAGCTTTATAATCCGCAAAATTGGTTAACAGTATCAATTAATTACATTATTATCATTTAATAGTATTATATTTAAATATATATATATAAATAACTTCATTTTTTTATTTTTGATATGTAAACAGTAAAACATTTTAATTTATTTTTCCTATACACTTTTATAATCTACAAGTATTGAATCATTAACACAAGAATAGTTCATATTTATTATATTTATTTATAAAAAAAAGAAAGTGTGTAAAATAAATAAATGATATCAAAGTGGTATATTAAAATATAAACAATTGTAATAAAAAATTAAGAAATATAGTTAAACTTTAAAAAATTAGGCATTTTTAATCATATCTTGACAATATATAAGAATATTAAATTCATATCAAATGCTATAACAAATTCGAATGTTTGAATAAATAGTGTAACTTTTATATTGTGTGTAAAATATTTGTTTATGTAACTTTAGCGATCAATAACAGGAAAACAATTTACATGCTATAATAAACAAAATATAATAATGTAGCAATATAACAAGATGTTCTTTTGTTGGTCACAATTTTTCTATTAAATGATTAGGTTTGTTTGTATGAAATATGCAAACAATATAATTATTTTAAAATGAATCAAAAGGCCTAAATATATTGCGGTAAAAATATTTATGTAAAATATTAATTTCAAATTTATATTCTTACTGTTAAATTTAATGTTATAACTATATTCATGGAAAGATGTAAAAAATTTAATATTTCTAAGATTATTTTTTCGAAATTTGAATAAAAAATATTATTTATTTCAATATTTATATTTTTACAAGTTTCTTTGTTTAACTATGAAAGCACATTAATACTTTGTAGAGAATTCTCAGTGTTTTTAATATTCATTAAAACTATAAATTTCTTAGCTAGGAATTACAAATTCATACCTATGAAAAGGCTTCATTGTTGTTCTTTAACAGATTATTTTTAATTGACCAACATGAAGTTTTCATTTGTTGTACTATAAAAGATTATCGCAAGCGTACTTATACGTGTGTTATATATAACATTCACTAGGAATACTGTTATGGTAAAATTGATTGATTGGGAAAACGTATAAAATGCTTTTAATGAATAAAATTCTATACATACTATTAGATAAATATTTCCTATTTCAAACTGTAAACTTAAAAATGAATTCAATTTGTAAATATTCTACAAATATAATAACTGTTATATTAAGAAATATTTACTAATTTTTAAAAGAATTTTTTTAAAAGAAATTTTTTGCATGAAAAATGTTTCTATGAAAAACATTGCTTCTTGAAGATTTTTGCCCTTAGAAGCAATATTTTTCTGATAAAATATCAAAACTAAATAATGTAATAAATGTGAAAATTATGTGATGTTTAAAGGTAATGATTTTTTATAATTAAAAGATCGAAACTAAATAATATATTTAAAACTCTTCATATTATTATTTGAACTTTGCTTTTTTGGCCCTTTGAAATAATGATTCGATTACCCTACGGTTGAATGGTGGAATATGAAATTTGAATTATTGTTTTATAAAACTACATACTTCAAGTACTTTGGCTCATAGTGTCAAATGATAGAACCACACTCTTCAGAAAAAAAAGATCTTGTGTTTCAGCAAAGGGTGATTAAAGGTGTGTTTTGGTTTTCTATTTACACTTCTATCAGCTTTGGCATCGCAGGCTTGGAAATTTTCTAGGTTTTCTATCATCTAACACGGTATTATAACCCTTCACCATTTAAAAAAGGTCTTCCTTGAATTAGATGCAACGGATATTCAAATGACTTTCATCAGCCAACAGTTAGTTTCGCTTTTCGTTACGCAAGGGAAATTCTGAAGAGAGGATATTTTTGAATGTCCTTCTCATCGACGCAAGAATATATCTGATTATTTATAAAAAAAAAAACGTTTCAGAAACCATAATGCTCAGTAATTTTTCAGACTTATCCCTTCGTGCCAATATCATCACCGATCGGACTCCAATTGCGACTGGAGATAAAAATGATTTGATGAACTTCAATCAATGAGCTTTACAAAGATCAGAATGATTTGATTTATCAACATAATGGACTAAAACTACAATTAAAAATCAGAAATATTTGATATAATATATGTATAAAATCATTTGAGTGATTGAAGAAAAACCTTAACAGACTACCATTGCATTATTCGATTAGAACACATGTACAACGAAGCAGATGCTCGATCGTGCAATAAAAGTTGTAATTGATGCATTTTTTTCATTTCCCCATAACGGTTTGAACAATAAACAGATTAATGAGATATAAGATCATCAGACGTAAAAGGAATATATATATATATGCTCAAAGTACGGTGATTAAGTAATAGAGTAACAATGAAGTGATTTTTTCCTTTCGAAAATTCTTATTCTCTTACGAAAAAGGTAATCAAATTGGAATGTTAAGAGACTTTTTTGTCAAATGTACCTGACAACTTTTAACTACCGTTCACTTTGATAACCTAAATAAGGATTTTATGAGAAAAAATATATTTTGCTTAAAATGCCTACTGTTTCCATATTATGATATCAGGTGTTCATAAACAAACTAAATTGCCAACATTTCATCTTTTTCTTATTGAAGTAAATTCAGTGAAAAATTTCAAAACCGAATAACTGGATTATTCTGAACAAATAAAAAATTGCTGTTTACCCTAATATGAAGAGTTATTTACAGATGCAGAGATATAAAACTTCACATAAAAAAACTTGATACAATTTCTTGACCCATTAAATAAAACCTATAAAAACATTCACATAGAAATGACTACCTTAGAAATTTATAACTTTTTTATATATCTGGATTCAGAATAATAAAGTTCGAATCTAATTTTAATAAAGTGATATTAATTTTAAGAATATCGCTAATAAATAATAATGAATTCAGTAAAAAGTAATTAAGAATTCTTTATTTTTATAAAATTCTGTGCTTGCCAATGTTTTTTTAATTCCCAATATGATGTAAAAAGATGCTGTATTATGTTCAGTAGATCTCAAATACGCGAATAAATATTTTTGTTATCATTATTCTAAAGAAGTCAAAGTTAAGAAATACACTATCGTATCGAAACTTGCAATCTTATAAAATTTTCAACAGACACATTTTAAAAACTAGTCGAAATTTGCTTATGTAATACAAGCCTCCATAGATATATTTAATTATGCCACGTTTTTTTTTAGTGTCTCTTTTTTATTACCATTAAAGCTTCTGATTTTTAAACGTGTTTCCAATTTCCTGATGGAAAGCAATGTCTTTACAGATTTTTGATAACAAATTTTTGTTAAACTGCTTATAATCTACAAAACTCCTGTTTTTAACGCATTAATACAAAGTTCTTAAATATTCAAGTGAACTGAAAGGAATTTTTAGTTTTCTTGAATATTTGAGAATTGAAAAGGATAAATTGATCAAGACAATTAAGAAAGACAAGGAATTTTTTTTTATACTTTCATTTTGTAGTTATTCCATTCTTTTGTCATAGAATGTATTATTGTTTCAATAAGTAAATAAAAATAGAATATGCATGTTTAATTAAAATAAATTTTGAAAATTATTGGATTCTATCATAATAAAATTGAGAGATTATTAAAACTCAAAAATTGAACTAAGAACAATCATTATAATAAGAACAATTATATAAAGTGAATCTTTTCTAGGAGAATCCGGCGGTGGTATAGGGCTATCTGTTGGTGAATTGTCTTTTGGACTTGGTCTAGCTAGGTTCTAGACCAAGTGGAATCAGTAACAAATAATATTTATAATACATTGGGAGATTATTATCCTGCTTGGATAAATTAAAAAACACAATGTCTTTGTTTAATATCATACTTTATTAGTTTTAAATGTTTTCTTGCAAATAAATTTAAAATTACGATCTTTCAGAGGACAATGATTTTTCTTTTTTAAGTAAACTTTAGGAAATGCAAGATTTTCTAATAAAATAATACTTAAAAAATAAGCTTTTGAATACTTTAGTTTGGCATTATACATTACCAAGAGCAACATTAATTACTTCTTACTTGCTAGAGCCTCAAAAGCTTTGAATTTTTTGTTTCATTTGAATTTTCAATTTTCTAATTTAGGGATATAACAAGTACCAATTATTTGGTACTTATTAAATGCCGAATAATTGGTAATTAGATTATAAATCAATAAAATTAATTAGTAATTAAAAATTTATAACCAATTAATTTTAACTTTTTAAAAAATTATTTTCCTTAGTACATTGAGGTTTCTGTAACAATTGTATAGAAATTTGAGATGTTATTTCTAAATGCTATTATTTATTTACAGTGAATCTTATTAAATAATTTAAGCTACAACTGCAAAATTATTTCTGTGAATGCCCTATCTATTCAAAGGTTGTGCTATGTTAGCCGAAATTATCTAAAATATGTGTCCATGATAATTGCAAAAGGGAAGGTACGTGGATACTTTGGAATATGTCTGTGAACTAACTATAAATGGTAAAACATTAATAAATTCAACGACTGTTTGCAAAAGTTTTCTGTTTTTTACATTTATGCTAGGATCCTCAAAATCTTTATTGGAGTCTAATTACTTTGATGTATTTTGAACTCCTGTGCTTAATATTTTTCTGTCTTAAACTGTGAATAAAACATTAATATATCATAAAGGAACATTAACATTCGCAAAATCTTTATGAGAGTAAAATGAGTCAAGAAATGTAGATCTATTTCTCACTGAAGATGTTTACCAATAATCATCCGCAAAGAAAGAAAACATCTCTTATCTGATTTTACCTTTTTTTAAATCGCTCTTGATTTTGTTTTCCTACTGTTTCTTCCAATTAAAATCACTTCAGATACTTCGATTTTCATCACAAAGTCAAAGTTTTTCTTTCCTCGACACTATTCTTCTTTTCTTTTGACAAATATAATTTTTTAATTGACAACCACCCAAATATTTTTAAGAACTACCAAAAATCTACACTATGTTTACCACTGTAGGATGCGTAAGTGATTACAATATCAGACCAGCCATACATAGCCCGGTTAATTTATTTTCACATATAAATCATATATTAGAAAAATGATAGCCATTTTTTAAAAAAGAAAAAAACTGAATTGTTTTCTGATCATATTTTTCCTTTCTATGCCGCATAGTATGCATGCTGTAGAAAAACAAGTGTCATTTGTATTTAACTGAAGAGGAACGGTCACCATATGAGATGGTGGATTATAGTTTAAGACAATCGGTTGTCATGTTGGACGTCACCAAGTAAGCAATCATGGGAATAAATCGAGTGACACAAGGGATTGGAGATATTTACGGACACATTTTTATTGCAGAGTACAGGGTCACATGCTGTAGTGAATATCCGAGTTTTGTCCTCCTTTCAGCAAACTGCTTTGCTTCTAGTTCCGACATATTCTACAAATCTATTCTCTTTTACTTGTTTATACTTTAGACCTGTTGACCTTCGAGTACATCTGGCTACTGATTGAGAAATAGTAATCAAAAATTGATTTTAATCCTCAGTCGTTAGAGGATTTTTAATTAGGAGTCGTAAAAGAATTTTCATCGATTTCTGGAATACCATAAATTTTCCTTTACCTTTTCTTATGCAATATTTGTATTTCTTATGCAATATTTACCTCCATAAAATCAAAGCGTTGATCAAACCTAAAGGAGTTTGAAGATGTTGCTCCATCATAGCTTGATGATGTTGAATATCGAAGCAACTTAGCTTTGAATCTCGTTTCCATGTAGAAAGTAAAATTTTGTTAATGTTTATATATATGTATTAATTTCTTTTGTTGAATAAATGAATATATGTGGTTAAGTTTGAAGTTCTGTTCAATAAAAATCTGTAAAAATGAAGGACATATTAATATTCTGTGCTATAGTTTTTATAATTGATCCTGACTTAAGAACCTACAATAGAAGTGCTTCTTCTTACTGTATAATAATTATGTCCGGCGTATAGAACACACTTTTTCTTTAAAAATAGGTCTGAAAGCTGGGATGCGTCTTACGTACCCGTAATCAATATTTGGTAATATTCATGCGCTATCATCTACGATCACAGCTAGCTTCGTTTAAACTTTCCAATTTTTCAATAATCTTTAAATGAGTAAAATTTTTACTGTTTAATTTTTCTCAAATTTGTTGTCAAGTTACGTCCCAAAGACATTGCTATAGGATAGCATACAAGAGGTTTCAAGTGACTCTTCATTTAGCTTTGAAGATGAGTGTCTGATTTTTGATGAAAATTATATATTATTTTTTATATAAATTTGGTATTTGCAAAAGTATTGTTTGAAATTATAAAACTTTATTATTGATTATTATAAGAAATATACAGCAATTTTAAAACATAATTACTTTGTAATCAGCTCTAAATAGCAGAAAAAATTAATAGCACTGAATTATAGAACATATTACAACTGAAAATTTTTAATGATTTGAATGATATTTTTAAAACATTCTGTCCTTAAAATATGTGCGTGTGAGTAAGTTATATTTTTATTTCATCTTCACAACTGGTTATATCTTGGTATTTATTCTTGAGTTATAAGACTTCCTTATCTTTTTAATTGTAAAGAGATTAGTTTCCAGATTAGCCGATATTTAAATATTATTTCTGATCAGTTGATGTTATGGATTTACATTAAATTTTTCCATAAAGTCAACGTCAATTAAGAGCGCTTGTTATTTTACAGTATTAAAGATGGGCAAAAATAATCATAAATTTGAAAACACAAGACTAAAAAAACGAAGCTGGAAATGTAAACCACAGATTTATTTGAAACATTGTTTATGCAATTATTTGAGTTAAAATAAATCCATCAATTAAATAAATTTCTGTAAATGAAAACATTAGTAATAAAGCAAGGCACTGAAACTAAAAACATGTCATAAAAAATGAAATATCTATTCAGTTGTTGACCAATGACTTGTTTGTCGTTATATGCTTCACTTCAAGTTAATAGTAAGAAATTTTAGTATTTTATATTCTTTATTAAATCGTAAATGTTACATGTTTCATAATAATGAAAATTTATCTTTATGTTTCCACCTCATATATATATATATATATATATATTAACTTTTATAATTTTGTGAGAAGTGTAAATGAAGAGGGATTTATCTAAATTAAAAAGAAATTCATTAGTTTTGGATAATTGTTTAATTCTAGAATGGGATCTTTACGAAACTTAAAATGTGAGTTTAATTCATTTACAACTATTGCTCAATAAACATGTTATGCAGTTCATTAAGTAAATTATGTTCATTATTTAATTAGTAAATTGTGGATGACATTCTTTGTTTTTGTTTCAGATAAGAGCTCCAATTATACCAAAGATGGTAAAACACAAAAGGCCATTATTCAACACGATGGATGGTATTATTTACCCTCCATTATTTTCTCCTAAATGCTTCCGTGAAGCATTAGATTACAAGCCCCAATCTGGGGATGTTTTCATCGTAACATATCCAAAATGTGGAACGACTTGGATGCAAAATGTGGCACTTTATATATTTCGGAAAGGTAAAGAGTTAGAAGACATGTCTTTGTTCCTCAAATACTGCCCATTCATCGATATTTGCGGGAAAGAAGGCATTGACAGAATGCCACGTCCTGGTGCATTGAAAACTCACCTGCCACATGGCCATCTTCCTTATTCTCCAGAGGCGAAGTACATATACGTGGCCCGCAACCCCAAGGACTGCGTTGTTTCCTTCTATCACCATACAAGAAACCAGCCTGGTTATTTATATTGGGATGGAGAATTCGATGATTTCTTCGAACTATTCATGGCGGGTGAAGTGGACTACAATGATTATTACGACCATCTCTTATCATGGTATCCACACCGCAATGACCCAAACGCTTTTTACACAACTTATGAGGAAATGAAAAGAGACATAAAATGCATTGTTGTTAGATTGGCGAAATTTCTTGGCGATGAATTCATCAATGCCATCGAGAAGGATAATTCAGTTCTTAACAACATAATTCATTACAGTGGTTTTGAATATATGAAGAAACATTTAGCCACAGCATATGATTTGAGAAAGACGAAGATTGAAGCAACTTCTGAAATTTTAACTTATGAAGGATACAGATATAAAGCTCAGTTTGTCGAAAGTCTGAACCTGCCAGAAGATTTGCCAAAAATGCAGTTTGTGAGAAAGGGAATTGTTGGTGATTGGAAAAATGTTTTGACTACAGAACAAAGTGAAAGAATGGACAAGAAATGGATGGAGAAAACTAAGAACACTGAAATTCCAAATTGGTTCTTGTAAAATAAACATAATTTGAGTCGTCAAATTATGGATTAAATTATTTGAGACTGATCTTTACTTGTCCTAAAGTGAAGAATTTTTATGATGAAAATTTTATTAAAGTAAACAAATTTAACAATAAAAAATAACATATTATCCTTTTTTAATGATGGATTTCTTTCATTTGATAGGAAACATTGTACATTGAAATTTCTGCTGAAAATAAATAATTTTGTTGAATAATTGTTATTTTATTTGAAGCTCATTATTAATAAAGCCTATAAGATCATCGCTGATTTAACTAATATTTAGAACATGCTCATCATTACATACAGTTGCCATAATTATACGATTGATTTTATTTACTATGAGAGTTATAATCTTCTTTCAACGAGTTCTTATCATATGAATTCGATGTGCTTATAGTGATAAAATTTTTATATCGCCTTTTGGCGGACCCCTAAAATTTTAAAATTCTAAATATGTACAGCAGTTGTTGTATCAGCAAAATTATTAAGATTTATTATGAAGTGATTATGACAACTTTGTTACAATTCGTCAGTCTGAATAAATCTTTGTATCTTTTTGGCGATGATATGAGTGTTTTCCATTCAGAATTTGGATTTCAACGAGAGTAGTTAAAAATATACAATTATGTCAGTTCTTGTTCAGTTTCCGTCTGACTTTTGGGTTTCTAACCAAATTCATGTTATATATAAGTACAATAATTAATTCCTGTAGTATATACATACATATTAGTACTTCCTTCATTTTTACCAAATTAAACCATAATTAAATCCCATATACAAGCAATAAGGAAAAAACTTTTATGTGCATGCCCAAATATTTTTGCAGTATTAAAAGCTAGGCAAAGGGCTACATATATAGTCAATATGGAAAAAATCTCAAATGCAATTATATAAAATAGGTTCCGAAAGCAATGACTTTATTTTATACTTCTCGTAGTTTTGGTAAAAAGTTTTATATTTTTTTAACAGAATGCTATGAACTGTTTCCAAATTTATGAAATCTTCCCATCAAAAGAAAAATTACTGATAGGGACGATTTATTGGAAAATTTTACAGTCTTATAGTTATTATATTTAAGTGCTATTTACAATGTAATTGCTGTGTGTTTTTATCTAAATTATGAAACAAGCTCTAAATTCTGGTCTTAGATAATGGCACATTAGCTCATTTGTAAATTGTGAAATGTGTAGGTTTTGATGATCTAGTATAAAGTATCCGCAAAGTATTTTACAAAGAATAGTACCAGGGTTTTACTACACAAATGATGGGATATTTGCATGAAAAAAGGTTTTATAACAGTATAGACCGATTACAGTGGAGGCCGAAATTGTTGACATTTTTTAAACTTTGCGTATTAATAGAACATATTAATTTTCATTTAAATTCAACTGCTTATGCATAAAATTAAACAAACTTATGTTGTAATTTAATAAAAAAAAACAGAATTTGAATATTTACTTTACAAGAACATGCTACAAATAAGATATCTAGTATACCTTATTTATTCTACAAATAAGATATATTAGATTTTATTCTATTTTCTACAAGTTTCATTCTATTATTAAAAGTGACACTATTCATAATTTTTAAGCTATTTTTATGTTTATTAACCAAATAAAAAACAACAAAATTTTTTTAGCGTGAAATGTGATCTTTCCAATGAACATAAATCTGAACTTGTTTAATCGATATTTTATGAGATATGGAACACTACAGTCAACGCGACCGAAAACATAATGGATTTATTTTCCCCCAAACCTTATGTTTTTCAGGTTTTCTGAATTGAAGATTTTTGTTTCAGTTCAGAAATTTTTGAGGTCTAACATTGATTTTTAATTAAATATAAAATTATCATTAAGACATAACCTTGGATTTTTTTATCTATTTTTCGAATGAATTAAAATTGACTTCATTCGCTGTCAAGTATCGATTATTATTGGTTTTGCATTTTTAACATTAAATAAAACTGTATTTAACACCCATATACATAACATATACATAAGAAATACAAATATTACCTAATAAATGAAAATTTAAAAAGCCTTCGAAAAATACCTTAGAAAAAAACTTTAACTAAACCCCTCCACATAAATATATCTCTACATGCATACTCTGCATACCAATATGCAAAATAACATTTAATAAAACCACCTCCATATACACAATTCCACCTATAAATGTGAGAAGGACATTTATAGAAACATTCCCCAGAATCGAACTCTTCTAAAGAACATCACAAATATTACATAAATAAAATATGCTGTAGAAATCAAAATTTTTCTACATAATTAAGAATCTCAAAATATTCCTCCCTCTAATGGGATGCCTTAGCCAAAAATATTATCTTTTAGAACGTTTATTAAAGGTACTCCCCACTAAATAAGTTTTTTTGAATAAAAGTGATGAAGATAACTTCAAAAGAAGGACAACTGTATCTCATAATAGCATATTTTCATGGAAGTGTCATTCTTACAACATTTGACCTAAAATGAAATTTATTAGAAAATTATCTTAAAAGAAGTAAAAATACTCAACTCTACTCAAGAAAATATGCCCATCCAAGTGAAAGCAGCTCCTTCAAACAATCATTACTTCAGAAATTAAATATTGGGAAAACCTTCTACTGAATGAATTACCAGTATGATTTAATAAATGAAATGGATATTAAGGCATATTTTAAATTACTTTACCACTCCTATGCTCATGTAAAGAAAATATTTTAAACCGTCTAAATCTGATCTAGCATTAATGGGATGTAGCTTCTAACCAGGTAGAGTTATGTTGTACCAAGTGAGGATATTCTCATTTGTATTAAATTTTCAGTCCAACCCAAGGAATTTGTGAGGATAAATTCCTCGGGTTAATATACTTTATAAAATATACATCTACTCCAAATAATATATACAAATGCACTTATTTCTGTCAAATAACTTTCTATTCAAAAAATAGCTACCCTTCAAGACAAAATATGACTAAGCTTCTTACGAAAGTATATTTCTGCATGATAGTAATATAATGAAATAAAAATCAGGAATATTAAATACCCTTTCCCTACACCAAGAAATAACACCACTTGTTACTAAGTGATATTAATTCTTGGTGTATGGAAAAAAATTAAAGGAATTTGTAAAAATACTCCTCCCAAAAATAAAGTTACCGTATGTCTAAGAAAGATTACAAATTTATAAAATATGCAAGTCTTAAAAAATGTTTCTTAAACACAAGATAATTAACGTCTCTTAAAGACAATTTTAGAATATAAATAAATAAAAAAAAATTACAATTTTACCCTCACACACATTTTTTCTAGTAAAATGTTTTTCAGACAGTACTTATCAATAAAGAATTTGAACAAGTTTCACTAAAATATATACATTTAATGGAAAACAAAATTACTAACGTAATCCCAAACATATTCTTAATACTAATCATGGACAGAAAACTTTATAAAATGATAACCTTAAAATTATAACCTTAATTTTATCGTAGATAAAAGCACATTAACCCAACGTAAAATCCACAGATGATCTCAAAAACGCTTTGCATATTAAACACACAGTTTTTATCGACAAAAAATCTTTAGACTTTCTGAAATAAAACTTTCTCAAATAATATATCTTCAACAATAATTTTTCTTCAGATTAAAATTTAATCGAATTTGCTTTTATAAATATATTTCTACATTTAATAATGAAAAGAAAGAAACAAGAACGTACAAAGAAACCATTTTTCACTGGAGACAACTATTAACGCTAAATACCTTGTTAATTCCCTAAACACAAAGGGTACTTTCATTCCAGCCTCTGGTAGAATATGGACAATTAACGGTTAGGCAATCCACTCACATATATATATCAACATTTGATTAACGCTTATCTCAAAAACAGATCGATGGTGGTCAGCTAAACGTACTTTTACTTTGCCCTCTTTTTGGAATTGACAATTTGAAAGTCTATTCACATATCTATCAACATTTGATCAACACTAATCTGAACAACAGATCAAAGACCGTTGTTGCCCAGCTAAACGTACTTTCATTTCGGCCTCTGGTTGGAATTGACAATTAAGTTACCAAATCATCTCGGTGTTGATGCTAAAGATTTTCTAGGCTACCATCTAGCTTCTCAAAAATATGACTTTATTTCCCACAAAATATCTCTTAAAGAATCATAACGTGTAGTGTCGTTGAGAAGCAATCAATTACAATTTAAACTTAAATTCAAAGAATTTATTAATAAATTTTAATTATTATTTACATGCATCAGTTTAGCAAAAATGACGATAACTCAATACTCAATCAAACTACATGATTATAATTAATTACAAAAACGTGAAACATTATATAACTTTTATAATCCACATACCCAAAAGTACCTTTATTGAAGGTGATCGCGTGACAAAAAAAAAAAGGTAATTAGGAGACGTAAAAATATTAGTGACAGTTGGTATTAATTATGGAGAGTAAGTACAATGGTCAACTAGAAGTAAATAGTCAAGTAAAAAAATAAATTAAAATTCATGAGTATTTCTAACTGGATCTCTGGTTTTTGTTTGCCCTCCAAACTCAATTGCGTCTATGATGG
>JAPDSC010035343.1:0-32941 GCA_026290005.1 Latrodectus geometricus | reverse complement strand
AAACTTATTTTGTTTTAAAAAATCAATTATTTATTTTTTTTTTTTTTTAAAAAATCTTTCAAGTCTAAATCAATTTTTTCTCACACAAGCAACATGTAAAATAATAATAACTTACAAATCTATATTTTCATTAAAGCAAAATGAAAATGATAAGCATCTATTGTGTTTTTTAATGCCATTTTGGTTTTAAATTAATTTACAACAAACTTTAACCTTTTTAAAACAACAAGCTTTTGTCCAAAATTAGTCCCATAGAAGGAGCAGAAGAAAAATGTGAACAAAGCAGAAATTTAGGAAAATATCACACATGTGTTTTAAATTAGTTATAGTAATTTTTAGTATAATTTTAATAAATCATTGTCACATGCATTGATACAAGCACTTAATGATATTTTTTCTTTAATTTACATGAAAACATATGAAACTGTTTGCCTTGGCAAATGATATTTTTTAGGGATATTTAAATTATTCCAAAGTTTTAAATGATAAAATCATTAACAAATTTTCAAATAAATAAGATAAATAAAAAAAGAACTAAAAATAATAAAATATAGATATAGACAATGCAGAAAACCTCAAAGAACTAAGAAAAGAAATCATAAAATGTGTTTTTATTATATCAAAATCACTAAAAAAAATATTTATTACACTTTAGAAAAAATAAATCATCCTTATGTCACTCCTTAAAAAAAAAAAAAAAAAAAAAAAAAAGTTATATGCAAAAAAATTACAGTCAAGAGCTTAATATATAATATATTACATTTCAGTTCATTATAAGTAAAAATTATTCCAGCTTGAAATTCAAATATGTAGTGCTCTTCTTCTAAGTTTATTTTCCTGCTTGTCTAACGAGCATTCAAATCAAAAGAAATATTTTTAGAAAATGTGTAAGACAACTTGATGGTCTTAAAAATGTTAATTTGAACTCTTAAACTGTTAATTTGCACTAAAAAGCAATTTTAACAATAAAGAATTTTTCATAAATAACATTTTTTCAGAAATAACATGATTCTAAAATAAATAATAAAATTGTAAATAATAAAATATGGCTTCTTTATCAAAAATTATGGTCCAATAAGAACATAAATATTTTATAAAATACTTTTAAAAATAATAAGTTTGTTATTTAGTATAGCAAATGAAATTGTTATATGAAACTTCTTTTTAACAAAACTTTCTGAAATACTTACCTTTTCATTTTGTAGTGATTCAACAGACTGCCTTAAATTTTTATTTTCATCTTCCAGTGAGTTGCATTTTTCATTTATTTGATTCTTCAACTAAAACAAATATTTTTTCAATTAAAATTAATAACATAATATTCAAAAATTTAAATAAAGGCAGAGTAAGTAATATATATAAATAATAATCTAAACAAATAGACTAAAATATAGTGTTCATAATGTTTGATAGACATACATTACTCATATCTTCCAAAGCAGTATTCAATTCAGATTCAGCTAGACGACATTTCATAAGCTCTTCATTTAACATTGATATTTTATTACAGAATTCTTCTTTAGAAGCTTCAAACTCAACAGCTTCATTTTCAAGAATTTTAATCTTTGACTGATAACTCTTAAAAAAATGAAACAAATTAATTAATAAAGTATAAGATTTCAGATGAAAATTATATTTAAAAAATGTATCATAGTATAATATATATAATTACTAAAAAATAAGATATAAAGTAAATATTACAAAGTAAATAATATAGGACATCTAACTTTAATATAAACAAAATGGAATACATTAAGTTTAAAGGGCTCTAGATGAAATCAAAATTAATTTAATGAAACTTAGGGTTCATATATATTTTTTAAAATCAAATTAGAGGAGTTTTACAATATAAATTTTAAATAAATTCCAAAAGAACATAAAATCTATACATCAAATATTGTTATTCTACTTACTTTAAATTCAGTTGATCATAAAAAAATTGAAGATATTAAAATATTTTTAGTCAAATTTTAGCATAGAGAAAGTTGAATTATAATTATTATTGATGTAAAGAAAGAAGTATACATAGAATTAAAACATGGAGATTCACTGCTTCCATTGTGAATTCATGACATTCTGTCATAAATTGACTATGAAATACAAACATTTAGATATAAATAAATTTTCAATATTTAAAATTTTCACCAAAACTAAAAAAAATCGGAGTAAAAATAAAGAGTTTGAAATTTAATTAATTAAAAACTAAGCAATGAACTTAATTCACAATGAACAACTTCAGATCCAACAAGCGATTCAAGTAATCATATTCAAATTTGATCGGAAAGAGAAACTACAATTTTGTGAACATGAATGGGTGATAATGAGACTTTAAATTAATTAATAGAAAACTGTTTTCCAGATGAAGCTATTAAATTTCATACATATACTAACTTTCTATTACAAATGAAACATGATTTCATTTTAGAAAAAGCATTCCTTCAAAAATAGCAACCTTTTTCAATTTGAGGTACAGAATTTTCTAATATGTACTCATTTTAGTAATTTTTACAATTGAAAAGAGACTATAATGTAGAATAACAATGACAAAAATTTAAAATATTAGTTTACTGTTAATGAAAGAAATTCTTTTTTGTATGAAAATGCTATTTCAAATTAGAATTAAAAGACTTATTGTATGAAATAAATAATTTATTATGTAATTAAGTAATTACAGAAAAATATTTCTTTCTAAAGACATATGCTTTTAATATACACATAATTATATAGTGTCAACAATAATCACATTTTTTATTTTATTTATAACCTCCAAGTATGAATATATACTAATTAAATTTTAAAAGTAGGATTTTTTAAAAAAAAACATTTTATAGATGTTACAAAAAAATTAACAAATTTAACTTCAAAATCAAAAAAAATTTTTTTAGAAGAAATATTTTGTCATGATAAAATAAAGGAATACAATTATTTGTTTACTAAAAACATTTTTCAAAAAATGTGCAAAATTAATATACATTAATTATATTACATCCTACTTGATTTCATTGATAAACAATTTCTCTAAGGTGGGAGGATGAGTAGTGACTTTGTATAATTGAAGTATAAAAGGTAACCAAATTTTAAAATATTGATTAAAAATATTGTAAAGGATAAAAGTTTACTGGAAATTTTGAGGTAATAAAATGCAAAATAAAATTTTCAATACAACTTTTAAAAATTAAAAGAAAATAGAAAATTTTCAAAACTAGCAAATTAAAACAATTATAAATCATTATTTAGTTTGTGTCCAAGGGGAAAAAAAATGCAAAATGCTTTTTAAAATAAAACAAATTATAACTCAAACAAAAAGATTGTGAAATAAAAGAAAAATTATTTATACCATAAGTGGGAAAAAATAAGTTTAAATAAGAAATTTCATGCCCCCATGAATTTTAAACTGAAACATATACTGTTAAAATCTAGCACAGTCTTTTTTACTTTTTAATTTATATAAGGAATTAAAAAAAATGATAGTAATCTAATAACAGTTATTAAAATCTGGAATTACTTGAAAACAATTCTAGAATATATTTCATATATTAACAAGAAATCTTTAAAAATTTTAGAAGTTTCCAAAACCCTAAAAATTAATAGTCAATATTTTATGAAAATTTCCAGTAATAGTTAGAGTTTAAAGGGGTAGCAATGTGACAAAGAACTGCAATATTATTTTATAGAGCTCTGAAAAAGAAAATGCAAACAATAATTTTACCTCACAAGATTCTATCAATTTATTTAATTCTTGTTTCTTTTCCTCTTTCTCCTTTTCTGTTGTAGATAACTGATCATCTTTTTCTTGTAGTTTTTGTTCAAATTCTGCAATACTATTGTCTTTTTGCTTAAGAAGTTCTTGTAAATGTGTTATATTTTTATTTAGTTCATTTAATTTCTTTTCCAAGTTTTGTTTTTCCAGATTCATTTGTTCAATATTTTTAGCAGCTGATAATTTTAACTATAAAAAAGAAAGAAAAAAAATTAAATATATTAACAATAAAAAATATCATCTCAAGTCTTATATTTATGAAAAATAATGTCTTATATTAAAGAAAATTACTGAGATCACTCATAAAAAATACTAAAATTATCCATTACAAGATAAGGAATTCATCAGTTATAAACACTTTTGTCATGTGAATTTTGTATTTAATATATTTTGATTAAATCTCAAAAGAACTATCAGTTCTTAAATATCACCAGTGAAAAGATCTATAAAATGCTTACTTACATAATTTAAAAGAAAATAAAAAAACATATACGTAGATGCTTAACTTTACCATCAATGAAATATTAACTTAAGGAGGCATACTTCTTCAGCATACAATGTTCAATAAATGAGAAAAGTAAGGAAAAAGGTGAAGAAAACTATTGTGAAATATTCATGAGCATGCATGAAAATGGAAACACACGAAACAAAACATAATGCAGTAAAAAAGTTGAAAAATATTGTACTGAAATTTATGTTATTTTGGAACTGATATAAAGAATACGAACATAAAAAAAGTTTAAGCCTAGATTATAGTCAGATGTAAAGAGCAAGAAACATAGTCAAGCAAGTTGTTCGACATGGTGTATGAACCCATAGAACAGTTTAGATATGTTTTCCAATATTTGGTGACATCATTATGATCTGCAAATATATTATTCACAAGATGATTGTTTTAAAGTTTAATATTATCATGATTAATGAAAGAATTCTCATAGATTGCAGTGAACATGACTTGAATATTTTATCTTCATATTTTTTGTTAATCAAATTGTTATTTCTAACTAATAATGTAAGTCCATACATCCACTTCAACTGATTTCAATTTACTAATTTCATTTTTACCAGATCTGAATGCTTAGCATTCCACCTTTTTTTAATTTGTGTGAAGTCCAGAGGACAATAGAATATAAATAATTGATTTATAAGGTCAGAGAAAGACTATTTGAATTGTATGGGTTGAAATCTTTCACCCAGTAGCTAAAAGAAATGATTTTTACTCTGAATAACTTATTCTGTTAATTGGATATATTATTCATTATTTGCAATAGTATTGTGTGGACCTTGTCCAAGTTATTGTTTAATACACTTTGTTCATGAAATAAATTTCATATGGCCTTGAAATGGCACTCCTGATTATATCCTTTTATGTTTGTCTGGATTTGAATTTTTTGACATTATGTCAAAACATTGTACTAAAATAATCAAAGTTATTATGACATTTTTAAGTTTCTTTTGCTCAAAACTAAAGCTAACTAATTAAATTTTACAATTGTGGCAATAAAAAAATCTTTGAAAAATGAATTAGGTAAAAAGAGGTCTTGATTTCTGTACTTTTACATTCTTTTTCTGACCACAGAGTTAATGATTCATTTTCTAACTCAGCAAAGAATTCTTTTGATATTCTCATTAGTGAATATTACCAATTTTAATCCTTTTAATTATCTCATTCTTATTAAGCTTTGACACAGTTAAAATTAGCATAAAACATAAAATCAGACAATTTTTTAAAAAAAATTTTTGTAAGCAAGCAATTTATATTTTAAGTTAAAAATATATTAAAGAAAGCACAGATTATATTTATCAGGAAAATATAAAATGTAGCTCCTATTTAAATACCTGCAAAAATTTTTAACTAACAAATTATAATTTGTTAAGAAAAATATGAACTTTTAATAAAATTTTAAATTTTATGTTGCACTTCATAAAATATATGATGGAAGATCTAATTCAAAATTTTGATTTAATTCTTTGAATATTTTTAGACATAAATTTCTTCTCATAACTCAAATATTGAGATAATTACTACAATGAGACTGACTTGATGGTTTATTTGACTTTCAGCAAAAATATGTAAATATCTTATTTCTTCATTAGGAGATAATAACCAATTACAATTTTTTTTTCATAAAATATAAAAAATTAAGTTTTGCACTGAACATATTTATTTACCTATTAAAAACATAAATAATCTCATTCAATAAAAGTATTTAAATTTTTTTTTTAATATGAGTTGGTAGATTTAGTTGTACAACATTACAACTTTTCTTAATATGAAATCCCATCAGATAATTAATATTATGGATTTTCTCATTAAAATCTAACTTACTTCCTGATTTGATTTACGCTCAGGTAAACCTACTGGAACATAAAATTTGCTGACTTTTTTCTGAAATTACAGGACATAATTAAAATGTTTTTATTTAATGTGGATTTCAATCAACAGGTAAGAAAAAAGGCAGGAAGAATTTCACTGTTGAAGAACTGAGGTAAAACAGAAGATACAATTACAAAGCCTATTTAGGCAAAGAGGAAAAAACAATGTGTGCAGGACTGAATACAAGGAAAGGTATACAGAAACAAACTAACCTACAATAAATGTAAAACATAGTAATGTCAAATGTAGCTTAAATAAAATAAAATATCATGTTGTAGTACAATGAAGAAAATACATAAAAATTTTTTGCAAATTTTAAACTTTTCAGCAAAACGATATTGCAGAATTATACAAAGATATCAATAAATTATTTACCAAAATAAATAGTTTAAAAAAGCAATTTGTGATAAAAGAAGCCTTACACTGGCCAGAGCATTAAATTCAAGAATGAAATATTAAAATCAACATTTACTAACTTTTAAATTAAGTTTGCTTCCTATTATATCATGTATTTAATTTCTTATATTAGAATGAGATACCTTCACTTATATTTTTCAAATTACAAGTAGAATAAATTTTGTTTTTATTCAAGAGCAGTTTCACAACAAATGAACAATTATATATATATTAAATTACAGCAAAATTTTTATCCACTTTCTGGCACATATAAAAGTTGGGATTGTTTTTTAAAATTTTTGAATATATATATATACAAAAGACAGAATATCAAGAAAAAGTTTTGTCTCACTTAAAATATACAAAATATGATTTTATATCTTATATACATCTAGACCATTACACTGTTCACTTTCATTAAAACAAATATTGTTAAATAGGTTTAATTTATAAAGCATTTCAAAATATGAAGTAAGTTAATCAAAAATGTGACAATAGACATAATAAATCATATAAATAAAATAATTTTCTATTTAACTGATATCTGCCACATTTTTTCAATGATTACTGCAGATAGTTAATAAAATTTGTATTTGTCAATAAAATAATTTGGCACCTCAAAGGCTCAGGGTATTATATATATAAATTATATTGTATTAACATAATTATATAGGAGAGTGATTTTTCTGGTGATTCATTTTTTCTTCAATCTTTTTATTATTTTTATATGGAAAAAATTAGTAATATTAAAACAATTTTACCAATCATATTCTTAACTCAAGAAAAAAATAATAATGTTATTTAATGATATTTTTTACAAATGATATAGTACTTGATTTTAATTTAAAAACATAAAACTTTATCAATATAGAAACATACACATTTTTATGACAGACCAAAATAAGATATGTAACATTATTTTGATAAAAAATATTAACACCTTATCTTTTACTATTGAGGTATACTTCAATAGTAACGAATACTATGCCAACATTAGTTTATGAATAGTAGTAATTAATAAAGTTTTTTATATTTTCCTACCTACAAAATATTAAAAAAATAGTGTGCATCAAAAGATTTAATTTTTGTATTTATATTTAAGGATTATTGAATATGTCTATATAAGGCTATATATATATATATATAAAATAATGTAATTAAAATATACTCACATCTT
This sequence comes from Latrodectus geometricus, assembly GCA_026290005.1. Lineage (NCBI taxonomy): Eukaryota > Metazoa > Arthropoda > Arachnida > Araneae > Theridiidae > Latrodectus > Latrodectus geometricus. The sequence goes on along the minus strand of JAPDSC010035343.1, from coordinate 25,231 downwards.
TAAATTGTTGAGAAAGACTTTCAAGTTGCCGAGTTTTTATTTCCAAAGTTTTCTCTTTATTTTCTAATTCTTCTTTCAATGTTTTAATTTCTGATTTATCTGCTACCAACAGTTCTTTCTAAAATTAGTGTTAATTAATGTTTTAGAAATTTTGTAATTTGATTTATATTAAAAAATAGATAAATCAATATACTGACTATATGATAGTTAACCAAAATGAATTAAATTACAAATAAGTGATTTTGAATGAAAGATTTTATAATATGAAAATGATGAGAATGTATAGTTAAATTTTTTTACATTCTCAATTTTCAACCAAAGGTGAAATTTTATGTAAATAAGCAGATCAACAGTTATAATAAAAGAAAATTATATATTGCTCATGCAAGAAACTCTGCAAAATTTCAATCAGAGATAAATAACGTCACAAATATAATACAGTATAAAATATCATAATTAAGAATTAAAAAAAAAGTTTAAAAAATACTATATAAAGTGTGCTAGAAAGAAAGTATTATTACAGTTCAGTCAGAATTTTAAACAAAAATTTTATATTATTTTATGATAAAAAATTAATATAGGCTCTGATTGTGTTTGGAAGAAAAGCACTTGACAGCATCTTGAGAGGTTTGAAATGCAACAACATCTGGAGAAGAACAAATTTAGAAATCTTTAAGATATACAAGGAGCCAGATATAAAAAAAAAACTCATTGCTATTCAGAGATTGAAATGAGTAGGACATGTGATTAGAATGAATAGCAATCGAGTCACATAGAGGATCTTCCAAGTCAAATCATTCGAACCAAGTCAAATCATAAAAAAATAAAAAAAGAGACCAAAGATTTGACAGGTTGACTGCCTTGAAACAAATTTGAAAATTCTGATAGTTAAAAACTGAAAAAGTCTACCCAGGAAGAGGACAACCTGGAACTCATTTCTGCCAAAAGACATGGCATAAACTCAGCTGGTGTGTCAATGAAGAACTTAAATTATCACACAAACTTTTTCTATTAATGTTTTTATCATTTACACAATGCATTTTTTAAAAAGTTTTTTTTTAAAGATATATAACATTCTTTTTTAAAAAATTAAAAAATAATGACATATGGAATTATTTAAAACTTTCAATTTCTAACACAACTGGAGTAAAAGATAATATCTATTTCAATAAATACACTAAATATATTATGTGATATGTTATAGAATATCAAAAGGATGTAATTAAGAAAACCAAAATAACTTAAACTTATAGAGAAGTTTAAAAAAAAGTTTAGGAATTAAGACATATTTTGAGTAAACTTTCTTACATTTTACAGCAATTTAATAGAATTTTATAAAATATATATAAAAAAATTATGATAAAATAACGTAAGCAGTAAAACATCTCAAAACTTCTGCTAGCTACTACACATAAGAATTTTTTTTTTTCAAATTACATAAAGTAAGTAGCAAATACAAACTGTATTTAAAGAATAAATACATAAAAAATTTGCAATAGAAAAATTCCCAGAATAAAATTTTAAGTGTAGGATTTTTTTTTTTTCATATTCTGGTTTGCATGCATTAACTACATTGCACACAAGTTTTGATAAGGCATTTTGTTTGTTTGGGTACAAGATTTGGGGTAGTTAAAGAATAGTTAAAATTTTAATAACAGGTTGAATATATCAATCAGGAATTTCAGAACTTGTGATAATAAGAAAATATAATGAAATAGCATTTTGAGTGACAGATTACTTTAAAAAAAATCCTTAAGTACAAATTTTATTATTCTAGCAACATTTATTTTTTAGCCAATATTTTTTTATCAGCTCAAAATATCATAAACTCCCTTTAAAAGCTTACAAATAATTTTTTTTATTGAAATTCATGCTCAAATAACAAATTTGGCTTAGATTTATAACTAAGCCATTTATAAGTAAAATGTATGAATTTTAAAAATAAAACTTAATTTCATGATGCAATTGGTTTTTTAAGCAAAGATAGATAATTTTCTATTTATTATTTACATTTTAATTCATGAATAAGAATGCTAAATGGCATGAAATATATTAATTATAAAATAATTTTATTAAAAAAAAAGTCATAGTATTTTATAATAGAAAAATAAACAAATCCATAAAATGGAAATTCTAATCTATTTTTTAGAAATAAAATTGCTTCTTCATTTTGCCTAAAAATTACTATCAATTATGATCAACTAGAAAATATTCTTTCATGTTTCTTTACATAAATAATTTAGCAAGGAAAACAAAAATACATAACATTATTTTTTAAAAATTATTGGCAGAAAAAATATTTGAAATTGTTTTAAGAAATCTACATATTTTAATAATATATACATAATAAATTTCAATGCAAATAGAGAAAAACCAAAGCTATCTTATCTAACCACAAAATTTATTAATAGTTTAAAAATACAATAACTTTTCAGATTGGTCAATAGAAATGAAATTATTAAATGCTTTGTAATATTTTTTCACAACATTTTTATAAAAAATAATAAAAATATTTACTTGATTTTCAAGTTCCTTCAACAATGATTCTTTATCATTTTTAAGAATGTCTAACTGGCACTGGACATCACTTAAGTTACTATTGAGCTGGCTACAATTCTGATTAGATTCCTGAAGCTCAAGGTTGATCTAAAACATTTATACCATTTCTATAAATATTTACATAAATACAACTTTATATTTATGTAGTTACTCAAAAGCCTTTGAATAAATTAATTTTTTAAATTAAAGATGAAGTAATTAAATTTGGAAAAGTTATTAACTTATTTAAAAATAAAGATTTATTATATTTATAAAAGGAATTTTTATATAAATTTACAATGGCTTACGAAAAAACTTCCTTGTTATTAATCATGTTATTCATTTTACATATATATATATATATATATATATAAATTTGCTACATTATTAATAAGGATTTTATTAGTCTTCTTTCAGTAATTTTGATGGTACCAGATAATAAAAAATAATGCTTTGATTAAAATTTGCACAACATTATTTAGACATAAAAATAAATCTGATCAATTAAGAGAATATTATTTATATAATAAATACTTTATCAATCAAGAACATTTTTAGTGAATTGAAATCAAAATTGCAGTTCAGATCAAAACATTTAATAAATAGTTGAAATATACATAGTTATTTCAACTACCTATTTAATTACTACTTATTATTTCATATAAGTAGTTGACACATTAAATAAATTATAGAAATATCTAATGTTGTTTCAAATTGTAAATGAAACATTGATAAGAGGAGAAAATAATTTTTTTTTCACAAATACCAATCAGGATTTTGCATTTAATTGATATTTTAATAATTGGTTTGTACATTAATGCTGAAAGATAAAAATGCTAAAATGTAATTAGATTAACCTTATTTGTTAAAAATGTACTAACAAAATATAATTACAAATGAAAAACTTACATAAACTTATAAGCTGAAATGCGATTTTGAAAGACAATAACTGGTAATCATATGTACACATTATTTTATTTATCTATAGTAAGAAAGGAATAATTTTAAAAGACATCAAATTTAATCTCGAAATGCTTTTAATGTTAAATAAATAAATATGTTTATCAGACCAATTAAAAACGATCTTGTTTAACTAGTGAAATTTTTTTCTATTTTTTATTGAAATAGAAATAAAGAAACAAATTAGAGGAAAATTAATTTTATCTAAACATAACATTTATTCATAAATATTTCATAGTGGTTACAAACAAGAATTTAGTAAAGTAGTAAAATATGAAGCACAAATATTGGTGAATTTTTATCTGCACTTATTATGTTCACTAAAAAAGTAAAAATATAGTTAAACAATTTGATGAATAAAATTTAGAATTTATTATTTTGTAACAAATACAAAATTATAAAACTAATAATGTTTTTCATTTAATAACTTTCACATATGAAAAGTTATTTAACTTATCATAACATTTAAATCATAATGAAAATTTTATTATGTTTTAATAAAGTTTATTCAAATGCAACAAAGTGAAAATAATTAATGTTTTAGGAAAAGGAGTACATAATATTTACTCGAAATAATGAGATGGCTAAAAACAATTTATAAATTTCAAAGTTATAATATTATACACATTACATAAGTTTTATATATATTAATGAGAATATTCCTTTCAATTAATAATGCTAAACTTATTTATAAATTATGAGCTTCAAGATAGTTTTTCAACTGTCGATATATTGATATGAATTAAATAGTTAAAAGGAATAATCAGTTTACGATTTCATTAAGAAACACATTTTAATTTTTATTGAATAGACAGCTTAACAATGAATTGATTTTACCTTTTTTAGCATAGATCGCATTTCTTCTAACTTCTCTTCACTTTTACTAGCATTCTGACCTTGTAAAGTTTGTTGTTGCATGAACTGCTCCTGGAGACGGGCCTACAAAAATTATTAAGCAAAAATACATTGGTGAAGCAAGCCATTCTAATTATAGTTACTATAAATAACTAACAAAATAACAATAAAAGAATAGCATTCCTGTGAAAAATACTAAAATTATTGACAAAATATTCATTAAAAAGCAGCGAAAAGTTCGTACATTCTCTTCTTTTAACTGAAGCATAGCTGCATTAGCTCCTTCTCCATCTTCAATCTGAAAAAAAAAAAAAAAAAAAAAAAAAAAAAAAAAAAAAAAAAAATAAAAAAAAAAAAAAAAAAAAAAAAAAAAAAAAAAAAAAAAAAAAAACTAAATTAAATTTTTTTTCAAAATTAAAGTATATGAAAAATTATAAACCAATTAATATTGTCACATAAAAGTGTAAGTTAGTTGGTATAACCACACAATATTTATTTTAATGGAATTTATTAACACTGTGCAAGCAGGAAGCAAATTCTACACTCAAATTGCCCAATCTGAGGAAAGACTCTTATATACATCATTAAAAGTTTCTAGAAGCATGGAGAATAGAAAAATTAGGATAAGTGAGAATTTTCTCAAAACTTTAAGAAAGACATCATAAGTTAGAACAAATAAATAATCACAATGTACAAGCTGGTATCTAACCAAGGACTTCAGTCAAAAGTTCAGTGCTTTTACCACTCGGCAATAAAGTTGCTTGTCGCTACTTTTGAGATGTGGCATTATTATTTCACAATACTCTAAAAATTTACCTTTTAAATTTTTTATTTAATCAGAGTCAAATAAAAAACCTTTAACATAAATTATTCATACTTTTAAATTAAAGTGATCAATACTTAAAGAGAATTAGATGAAAACTTTAGTAGTGATTCTCTTAAAGGATGGTAAAAATAAAATTTTTTTAAATCAGCAGCACTAAAAAGAAGAAAGTTATATGAAGAGGAAAATTAATCGTGAACCTTAAAAATGTGTTATCTCAGCCTTTTATAAAAAAACATAATATGATAATAAAGTTTTGCTTAATTTAGTACCTTTTGTCAAAATATTATCATAAACATTACATAAGGTTTAAACAATTATGCTAAAGGTATTCTACTTACAGTACTTTTTAAATCACTAATAATTTGTTTCCATAAAAATATGCAACTTTTGAGGAAAACCATCTAAATATACTTTTAAATAATTTGCAAATTACAGCAAGAATTAGAAGCAAAGAAATAATAAAATTGAGATCGATTGATGATTGATTTACATTACTAACAATTTAAAGAATTATTTTGAAAGTTTTCCAATTTTTAATCAAAGTAATGTGTTTTGAAACAAATGAAATATTAATTTAAACTGTAAAGTTATTTAATATTCCCGCTGTCCCAAATTAGTTGCTATATTTAAGTCGAAAATTTTGTCCCAGATTAGTTGCAACATTTCAAGTAGGTGGAGTCATAAATAACTTCTGATGCAGTTTAGTAAAAAGTTACCAGTAAAATTATAATACAAAAGATGGATGAAATTTGCAACTATAATGTCAAAATCTTCTTTCGCAAAACCTGGCATGTAAACTCGAAGCTATATTATGTGCAAGAAATTCCTTAAATATCAATTAAAATTGTTTAATTTGCAATTAAAATTATCACAACTTGGTATTTTGAATCTCATTTTTTACTTTCCACAAATGTAGCACTTATTTTGAGACAAATTCTTCAAAGCGAATTTACAGGGTTTGCACTTTCTTAAGGCATGCCCCATTTTGTGAGGACTCTACCACCGTTGTTTTATTCGATTGTAGGAAGAGTCCTTACAAAATGGGGCATTTCTTAAGAGTGCTCAAAATTTGGATTTTTTTTTTTAACTAACTTGGTACTGATTTAAGCAGCGAATGCTTGGTAAGTAAATGTTGTTGATTGATAGCACAGTTCCCTGAAATCTCTGAAAAATGTTCAAACAAAATCATAAAATCATCAGAATCAATAATCAGTACAAAAGTATTCAAATGTAGCAACTAATTTGGGACAGAGGGAGTATATATTTCAAATACAGCAGCATGTTCAGGAACATGATATACAGTGCATAGGATTTTGCACATGATATATTAAGCAGATGAATATAAATATTAGAACTTCGTCATTAACTTTAATATTAATTAAATATATTCAATTAAGCATTACATAATTTTTCAATAAAAAAATCATGTCAATGTTTACAAATTTGAAGTGGGTATCACAAGATAAACAGGAAAAAAACTAATAGGTTAATAAAAAAATACTTCTTTTAAAAATAGTGAATAACAAAATTTCAAAACAAACATTCAAAAAAGTTTTATTCAGTATTAATTTTAATTAGGAGTGTTAAAAAATAAAAAAGTAAATATGTTGATAAATTTTTCATTTAGATCAGAATTCTAAATCTTGAATTACAAAAGCTATATAAAATATTAACAAAACATTATAATTAATTTGATATTTACCTTGGAGAAAAGTTTCTCTCTATCAGTTTTCATTTCCTCAATTTTTTCTTTTAAAGTTTTTACTTCATCTTTTAATTCTGAAATGGATGCATCCCTAAAAATATTTAAGGATTTAAAATAATAATGCAAAGGAAATACATTCATAAATTCTTATCAACTACATAAAATAAATTTACTTTTCAGCCAATATCCGCTGACTATCTTCTAGAGAATGATTTTTTTCTGCAAGAGATGACTTGATTTGTTCATAATCCTTCAACTGAAAAAAATTATTCCACATTTGAAAATTGTCTCAAAGAATATTCAGAAAATTAATTCATCCTAAACCCAGAAAAATAAAAGTTTTGAAATGTACAATACTTGCATGAAGTTTTTCATTAAAAAATATATATATGGCAAATGGCAAAATAAGAAAGAAACAAACAACACAGTTTTAATCATAGTTAATTCTTTCACACCAACTGTCATGTATGTGCCAGCAAAAAATGCACTTAGTTCCCAATCAACATGCAGGCATGCCAGAGTGTTTTCTCATTCACTCTCCGCCATAATACATTTGTGCCAGTGTCCTAGAATATTATAAAAACTATAACTTTTGGCACAAGATGGCAAATTATGTCTGTATAGTTTTATATACATGCAGATTTGACGTTCTACTCAAAAGAGAAAGGCATGACTCACATACAAATAGTTTTTAATTATATAAAGATAAAGGGAAATAAATAAATGGCATGCTTTATGATGGCTCTTTAAACTCGCACATAGTATTTGCTTGCATTAAATAGAAGATTTTATTTTCACTGGGGCATTGGGTATTTTTGGTTTGCAGTGTCATAAAAAGAATATTCAGTAACATATTTAGTTTTATAATATATAATGTTAAAAGTTTAAAATAGTAAGTCATCAAAAAATGTGAAATATGTATTTTAACAAAAAATAACTAAAGCATAAATAAAAATATATAAAAATCATATGCTGTTTAAGCATTCTACAGAGCATTAATAAACAAAGCTATGATATTTTTGTATTTTCATGGATTTAGGCTTAATAGTAAAAAAGCCTCTGATACTGGTCAGGCACTCACAAAAGAAACTGCTGGCTTTACCTATAAGAACATGATTGTGCTTACCATCATGAAAGGTTAAAGAATAACAAAATATAGAAAAGTAACCAGAAATATTTTTCCGAACACAAAGTAAAACATGTTATCAAACAAAGTAACAATGTTATCTGTTATTCTTTTTAGTATGAATTAAATTGTACACAGAAATCAATAATAGTTATCAGATTTTATCATTGCAGGAAACATGCAACTTTATACTAGTTTAACTGGAATAAGTATATAGCTTGTAATTATTTACTTTTTCAAGGGTTAAATACTGCAAAAACACATTGTATATGAATTAAATTTGGCTCTAAAAAGTAATCTAGCTTTCTTGACTATAAAAGTAACTGCACAAAATGAACTGTACACTAAAATTAAATATAAAAGCTGTTTCTAATAAAATATTATCAAAATTTTTATTCAACTAAAAATTTGAATCAAAATAATTATTTTTTGTAAAATGCATATAATTTTAAAACATACATATTTTTGCAATATTATTTCTATCATTTACAAATAATTTTTATTTAAAAATATATCAGCAGCTTTAATAGCCTTTATTCAGAAAAATGAAACACGAAGAAAACATTCGTGTAAATTGACCCTAAAAATAGATGTTGCAAAACTTTACTCAATAATTAAAATTAATAGTTTACATTTATACATTCAGAATTATCTATCAAGAAATTTCGAGAAAGGAAATTTTCATTGACAATTTGAAATTTATTTCCCCAAAAAATGCAGTAAAGTGTTTTTATGATAGATTTCATCATTTATATACTTCAATTATTAGTATGCATTTAAAATTCAAATGTTCATTTATTTAATGCAAAATTTTTCAAGTAAATTTAATAATTAAAACATATTTTCTGGAAAAATATTTGATTTATACCTTTTCTAAATCACCTTGTAGTTTATTTTTCTCGATTTCTTTAGCATTAAGCTCTCTTCTCAACTGTGCTAGATTACTAGACATTTCACTCATCTTTTTCTGAAGGCTAAAAATATCAATAAATGAAATGCACTACATAAATACCTTATCAAGAAGCAAATATTTATTTAACAAAAAAAAAAAAAAAAAAAAAAAAAAAAAAAAAAAAAAAAATCCTACCTTGTATATTCTTCTTTTTTAGGACAACTTTTAAGAAAATTTTCCAGTTCAAGTTTTTCAGATTGCAACCTAATATAATGCATTTAAATAAATAAATAAATAAAATAATTTTTTCTTCAAAAATATTTAAATAATCACATATTTAAAATCTCTATATTTTAAAAAAGAGGCAAACAAATAAAGAACATGATAAAAAGTCAAGTATACAAATGTTTAAAAATAATTTTTTTACAATGCAAGAAATAAACAAAAAATCATATATATAGGTTTATATCTCAAGTAGTTCACTGTGAATAAAATTTATGATTTTTTTATGTAGATAAGCATATACTTTCAATTTTCATGTTATTTACTCATTCTAATTTAAATTCTAAGAAAATTGCTACTGTTTTAATTTTTTTAAGCAAATTTTATGCCAAAGAAATTAAATGTGAGACCTCAAGAAGATAATTCCTCAACTTAGCTTTTAAAACAAAACTAAATATTGAACAAAGTTGCTCTCCAATAAAAATGAATACTGGACATCAAATTGTTGATCAATAGTTTGATTTGTATGATATAGCAAAGATAAAATAGTTGCCAAGAATATTTTAGAGACAGAACACAAAATTGAAAAATTTTTTTTTGGTTGCATACAATGGATTGAATTTGTTAATATTTATGTTGTTGTTTCAACTAATGACACTTGGCAAAGCCAAGCCCGCCTGTCAAGGATTGGGCAAATGAAGTCAGAAAGAGCATCATCCCTTTTTGAACAGAGAGCCCTCATATAATAGGTGGAAGTATGACTATGGCTCATAGATGGCAGCACAATCTGTGTCTTCCAATTTAAAGATTAAAGCCAGAGAAGACCCATGGCCTGGCTCCAAACACCTCCAGAGGTATTAATTTGGAATGGAACGATTGATCTTCGATTAAGCAGAGATTCGAACACATTACCTTTCGATAATGAGAATGACACCTAACCAATGAGGCCACCATGCCCTTACTATTTATTTTCACAACAAAAGCAACTAAAACATAATTTCCCCTAATTAGTGAAAGTAAAAAATCGTATAAAATATGTTATCAGGCTACTTATTATAAATACATAAATTGTAAAATAAAATTTGATAGTATGATGAAAGTAGTTCAGTAAAATTGAAACGCTTTAAGTCAGCATTAATGCTTTATTGAAGTAAAATATATTCTAAATTAGAAATGTGTTTTATATTTTCAAAAACGCAGTAAAATACTTAATTACTGCATTTTTTAACTTTGATGATTAGTTTATGGCATTAAGTATCATATAAATGCCTTATATGACTGATAAAAGTACACTGTTAACTGTATTATATCCAAGCATCAAGATGTGCGAGTAAATTCACACTAAAAACAAACTTATAATAGAACAAAGAAAAAACTAATTCTGTCACTTAAATTAATAATAATATTTTAACTAATTTATCAATGAATAATTTAACTAATTTCTTCAACAATTAAGAGATTAACTTTATTAAACTTTTATATAATTGTGCACAAATGCTATTGAGAAACAGATTGAAAAGCATATGAAGTAGAAATTAATTATTTTCATTTTTATCAACAGATTGATTTAAAACTTTTACCATGTCACCATATTTAAATGCAATGAGTACCCAAAGATAGCTCTTGTTCAGATATAATTGAACACTTATTTTCTTGTCATATAGTTATCTTTGTTTAACAACCTACCATTGAATAGTAGATAAGAGCTCCAAGTATTTTCTCCTGGTATGTGATGTCAAAATTCTGGAAGAATTTTGACCTCACATACCAAGTATGTTCAGTTCATTGAATCCTTGTAAGTGATTTTGCTAACTCTAAACTTGCAGAGAAATATCATTTCTAAAAGTATACCAAAATGAATTCTTATGCCACATTTTTTTCTGTAATAATAAATTTTCCATAATTATGAAAGCTTATAATATATATTTGTTAACTTAAGCTTTCCGATATTAATCATTACCCTCTGAAATGAAAGTTACTCTGAGTGAAAGAACTCTGAAATGAAAGTTATGAGCTTCCTTTGAGATGTCCATAAAGCAAATTTAAAATGGGTAAAATTATGTAAAATCATATTATATTTTTACTATAAAAAGTATTTAAATTTCAATACTACATAAATTAGGTTTATTTTTTTTTTAGCTTACAATTGAAATGAAAACAAAGAATTCATTGATTAAAATTGAAAGTTTTAAGATCTAGTTAAATCAGATATTCTATTATTAGATATTTTAAATCAAATATCCTAACTAAAATGGTAGATTATCAAAGCTCTACACTAAAATTTTCACATAATTAATCTCAATGAACATTTTTTTAATATCAGGTATATCCTTGTCAAATTTTAGGTTCTCACAAATTTATTTTTTCATACATTATATTATCTGATAAAATTCATTTACTTTTTCACTGTCTAAGTAAGGAAAATTTTCCTTTGTATCATTTTAAACTTTTTCAGAAATATACTTATTTTTAGACATGAGTTGTATCAACATAAATAAAGATATAAGCTTTATTGTTATATAAATAAGTTACATGCTTAGATAATTATATAAAATATAACATTAAAGTAAAACCTTTGATATGAGTCTTACTTTAAATAATTATCTTGTAAATCATTGCACTTTTTCTGTAAATCTTCTTTCTGAGTTTCACTTTGTCTTGTCATCTCATTCATTATCTTTTGCACAGTCACTATTTCTTGCTTTAATACAGTCACATCATCTGCTGCAGGTCTAAAAATTGCAAATTCAATTAAAATGATATGATAACTGATATAATAACTGGTGCAATAAGTATAACAATATAAACAAATAATTTTTAATCACATAGAAAAAATACATAATAAAAAGAAGAATAAAATTCTATTTTTACCTTTGCTGGATTTCTATTTCAAGCTCTTTGATTTTTTCCTGTAATATAACAAACACATGAAATGATTTTAATAAAACTAACAATTAAAGTATAAATATTACAAGTTTGAAAATTCTTTTGTTTTTTAAATGCAGGAAACTTAAAAAAAATAGGCATATTTTTTAAATTAAAATGAAATATATAGAGCACATTATAAATAATATTTAATAAAGAAAATAAAAAAAACCTTGTTTTAATGTACATTTTAAATTTAATAAACAATAAAAAATAAGCATTCTTTAAAAATTAAAAGTATAATATATAATAAAATATAAACAAAATTTATGTTATATATATATAAGGAATTTATACATGTGAACAAAATCAGTTTTAGACAAATTCTAACTTAGCAGGACTTATTAACAAATAATAGAATAATTTTTTTTGGTAACTCTTTTAATACTTTCTAGCAACAAATTATAATTTTATACTAATAGAAAAAAAGTGTTTTTCAAAATATGACCAACAGAAATGTATTGATTATCATGTTTGCAATAATTATAGAGATAACTAAAAATATTATTAATTTATGTTTATTTGTGAGTACACAAGTTAAAAGAAAATTATACAACAAATGAATACTAAAAATAACTTTTCTTAATAATTTTATGATAGTCTCAGAAAAAAGCACTCCATATTACTTTGATATTTTGGTCAATTTAATTTATTATCGATAGTGATTAACAAATCAAAATAACTTAAGAATGTTGGATACAAACCTTAGCAGACTTTAAGCTATTTTCAATAACTGATTTATTTGCTTTTAGATCATCAATCTGCAGTTTTGCAGCTGCCAAGTCATCAGTCTAAAATTTAAAAAAATAATAGTTTATAAGAACAAAACAACAATAATGGAATTCAATGCACTTGTTGATTATGTACCAAGCAAGTATTTTTTTTTTTAAATAAAATATTAAGCATACAATTTTTTACTTTCTAAAATTTTGATTTATTATACATGATAACATAAAAGAAAGAAATTATACATTAAGCAATTATAGAAAATTTATTCATGTTTTTAAATATTTAAAATAAATAAATAATAAAATTAAAACTTTATTTTAAAAATTGATATATTTAACATTCTATTTAAGAAGTACTTATCTAATCAGCTAAAATTTTATGTTTGTTCTACATGTTTCATCAATAACATTTTTAAATGTAATGATAATTTTTTTAAAAAGAAGTGACAATATTAAAATAAGAAGATTCTATAAATAATAGTGATTATATAGCTTACCAATTTATTGGCTTTGGATTTAAAGCTATCTCTTTCTTCTCTAATTTTCATATTTTCTTTTAATAATTCTTCTCTAACTGCTTGCAACTCACTTTGTACTGAAATTTTAAATTTGTTTATACAAAAGACAAGAAAAAAACCCCATTGTTTAATGGTAGCTAATATCACATTTTATATAATATACAAAACAATCATCATTAGATATTACACAAAATATATTTATGATACTTTTAATTTAGAATGAGAAGTGCAAAACTATAAATAATAAATTTTTAGCCTGTTTTTTTTTTTTTCCATTTTCAAAGACAAAATCTACTGATAAAGAAAAGAATAAGGGAAGTGACTGCTTTCATAGCTTTAAAAAATTCTTAAGCACAATAGAACATAAATGTTTTAAAACCACATTAAAGTGATATATTATAACATGAAAGGAGTTTATATTAAATTTGCCAAATTACAGATGCCTATCTTTTTATTTTAACTACATTGCTAATCAAAACTTTTTTTTGTGTATAAAATAATACATATTTGAAGAGGAATAATGATATCAAGATGAACTTACACAAAATTTTTCCTTCTTCTAAAGCTTTTACTTGTAAACTCATAGCTTCTATTTCTATCTATAATAAAAAAAAAAATCTATATAAAATCATTCTATTTCCATCTATATAAAATCATATACACTACTGGCCATTAAAATTGCTACACCAGGAAGAAATGCAGATAACAAAATGATATTTATTGGACAAATATATTATACTAGAAATAACAAGTGATTAAATTTTCAAAAAATTTGGCTGGATAGATCCTGAAATATCAGTACCCAGAACAACCACCTCTGACAGTAATAACAGCAGTTATACGCCTGGGCATTGAGTCAAACAGAGATTGGATTGCATGTACAGGTACAGATGCCCATGCAGCTTCAACACGATGCCACAGTTCATCAACCGTAGTGACTGGCGTTTGGTGACTAGCCAGTCGCTCGACAACCATTGACCAGACGTTTTCTATTGGTGAAAGATCTGGAGAACGTGCTGGCCAGGCCAACAGCCGAATATGTTCCATATCAAGGAAGGTCCGTACAATACTGGCAACATGCGATCAGGCATTATCCTGCTGAAACGTAGGGTTTCCCAGGGATCGAATAAAAGGTAGAGCCACGAGTCGTAACACACCAGAAATGTAACGTGCACTGTTCAAAGCACCGTCAATGCGAACAAGAGGTGACAGACATGTGTATCCAATGGCACCCCATACCATCACGCCAGGTGATGGGCCAGTATGACGATGACGAATGCACGCTGCCAGTGTGCGTTCACCACGATGCGACCATCATGATGCTGTACACAGAACCTGGATTCATCTGAAAAGATGACGTCACGCCATTCGCGCGGCCAGGTTCGTCCTTGATCACACCATTGAAGGCGCTCTTGTCTATGACGCAGCGTCAAGGGAAGCCGCAGCCATGGTCTCTGAGCTGAGAGTCCATGCTGCTGCAAACGTCGTCGAACTGTTCGTGCAGACACTTGTTGTCTTCCAAACAACCCCGTTTCTTGACTCACGGCTTGTGACGTGGTTGCACGATCCATTACGGCCATGCGGATAATATGCCTGTCTTCTCTGCTGCTAGTGATAGGTGGCCGTTGAGATCCCGCATGGCGTTCCGTATTACCGTCCTGAACCCATCAATTCCAAATTCTGCTAACAGTCATTGGATCTTGACCGACGCGAGCAGCAATACTGCGATAAGATAAACCGCAATCCTGGTACGCTACAATACGACCTTTATCAAAGTCAGAAACGCGTTAGTACGCATTTCTCCTTCTTACACGAGGCATCACAACAACTTTTCACCAGGCAACAACATTCAAATGCAATTTGTACATGAGGAACTGACTGAACAATTTCCTCATTTAAACACAATGTAGGTGTCGCTACTAGCGCCTGCTTTGTCTGAATGCGCTGAAAAGCTAATCATTTGCATATCACCGTACCGTCTTCCTTTCGTATAAATTTCACGTCAGTAGCATGTCTCCTTCTTGGTGTAGCAATTTTAATGGCCAGTAGTGTATAATTTTTTTTTATACTAAAAAAATTATATTTCTATCTATATGAAATACAAAAATCAGATGAGATGCAAATTGTACATGCTTTTTTATTTTGTATCACAAAATTTACAAGCTTCAGATAGTATTCTATATGTAAACACTAAAGAGCATTTGTATGCATATGAAACCTATAAATAAATATGTAAACAATATAAATAATAATTAAATATTGAAATTTTCTATTTGATCACTATTAATGGCTCTTTTTTAAATTTTAACAGCATCAAAAAATATTTTAGGAAAACCAAAATTTTTAAATTTCATAAGATACACTAGAATGATTTTTTCACTTAAATCAGGTCTGAAGTTTATCTACTCAGCATATATTCCACAAGCAATAATCATATGATTTAAAATTACATTAAATGCTTGTTATTCTTAATTGAAAATAAAACAGGAAGAATTTATTTACACCTCTGTTTGCTAAATTAGTATGTACAAAATAACTTTGTAAGTTAATGTATCCTTTTTGTAGAGATTTACAGAACTATCAGTAGTCCTTTCTCATAAAATTTGGAAAATGACAATAATGGAACTGAAAATATTAGAAGTGAAATAATATTTACAATTCTATTATTGCCATTTTATCATCAATTCATAAATAACAATTGTGTTGCCAGGACCTGGCAAAGAATACCTGCATTTGAACTGCAAATAAATTTCATGAGTTAAATTTTGTGAGAAAGTGAATCAAGCAAATAAAACAAGTTATAGTGTAAGAATCTCTCACATTTTGATTAATTTAATACAATTAACACAAATCAATAAGTTCAAAAGTCAGGTTTTATTACACAGATGATGACTTTAGTTTCTTAATACCCTCTAAATCTAAATGCATCCTGCTGTTCTAATCACATGACAGTTTTTTCTGCCGCAGTTCAGATACTATCAATTCTCCTATCTCTCTTTCCTTATTGATGTTCTGTATATTTCAAATAAATCTAAGCATCCATGTTACCAATCTTAATCTTATTATACGTTTGAAAAATTGGCAGTAATCAATGAGCATTAACTAGTTGCTTAAGCCATCATCTTATTAGCCTTTGTGATAAATGTTTCAGCAGCTCTCTTTGAACTAACTAATGTTACACAATTAACTAAATAAAATGAAGAGCATAGCTTCTCTGCAATATATTTTTGAGAATCCACTTTTGAGACAGAAATACTGTCTTAGATATGGAAATCTATCACTTCTTCTAGCTAAAAGTGACTACATTTCAGACAAGAGTATAATGATGAAAAACTTAAATATTCTGTTAGTCAAAATCATTCCATTAGAGGAAACACAAAATTCATTTACAAATACTTGCAGGAAAGCTTTTTCTTATATACATAATAATTCTGAGATTTATTTCCCTAAAATTGAGTAATATCAGTTCATAATTGGTATTAGCTCTAGCTTGGTCCTTTGGCCAAGCAGTCATTTAAAGCTGGAAAGCTCTTCTGTTTGCATAAGATAATAAATACTGGTCTAATTGCGTTTGCGGCTCTTTAAAAAACGGTTCAACGATCCTGTCGTTTTCAGGATGGTCGAATAACACAAAACAAATTACTAGTACACGAAACATTTATTACACATTAACACAAACATTTAATTCAGACATTTTTCCACATTATTCAAGACATTTAGTTTTATAATGACTGGGAGCGGACTTCCGCTACCCTCAAGAAACAGAACCAACCGCACCATTCTCCTTACTCCGACACGACTCTCTCGTCCCGTCTCAGTGTCTCTAGTTCTGGCAGAAAACGAAATCAAAAGTACTCTTCCAGTTCACAGTCTGACTTTCACAATATATATATATATATATAATGTCCTCTTGTTTAATTTTTTGTAAAATTTTCAAATTTTAATGAGATTTTAAATAGCACATTAAACTTTTCTAATTTCATTCTCATTCTAACTTCACTTCATTCAAAAATACATTCACACATCTAAGTTTATTTATTGATGAAACTGATCTTCTCACAGGTACATTTCTGTTGTCTGTGATCCAGGGTCCCTGACTCCCAGCAAAACTTCTAAAATTCACATGCCTTATTTCACATCTGGCATGATCTTTCAGTCTTATGAAAATGATCTAGTGCTCTATTTCTAATTCTTGACAAGACCTGTTCTCATTAGGATCTCTTACATCAAATGCTTTATATTTTAACAAGTTTTCTAAATTGCTGCTACGTATTAGATTGAGGTTATGACGGTTGATGCATTTCCAGTTGAGACACCTTATTTCATTTTCTCATGACTACCCATCTTAGAAATGTATTAACAATTATGAGGGCACTAATTGATTTCTGGACATTTCCTGTAAAAATGTTTCCAACTGCATCAGTACCCAAAAGAATTTCTATTGGCAGAATTTCTCTTTCTGAATCTGTAACATGAATGTTTTTTGCCTTATTTCTTTCATACATGGTTCTAGCAGCAAACCTGATATAAACTAACAAATTTTTAGTTTATATGATAGCTTAATTATACAAAAATAATTATCATTCAGGTTACAAATATTCAAACTACAAGATTTATGGCTTTTTTCTTCAAGGTTACTCCTCCAAAAAGTGAGTGGACTAAAGTTTTTGACCTTGATGGTTTATATCCAGATCTTTTGGAAGTCACTTTTAATATACATGAATACTGAGAACCAGTATCTAGCAGGGCTTTTATAGTTTGTTTCGTGTCATTAACATTAGCTAGTAAAGTTTGAATAAATATGTTTGCTGAGCTATAGGAATTAGCTAAAGTTACATTCTCATTTCTCACAATATTTCTTTCTTTTTTTAAATTTATTATTTCAATGCAAGGGGCAGCCCAATGTCTCTTCAAACATACCAGGCAGGATACATATGCTTTACATAGCCTAGCTTAATACCTTATTTTTAAGAAAATAAAACATGCCCTTTTATTTTTAATATCATGTTTTTGATTAAGAACCATTTTGGGTGCTGAAAAACAATCTTTATTTTCATGATGTTTATCACATAATATACAATTATTTTCATTTCTTTTATTATAAGTCCTTCTCTCATCAGAGAAGAGATTATTTACAGTAGAAACTGATATTTGCTGTTTACCATTTTTCTCTTTTCACATCTTAGTTTCAAATAATTCAAATCCCGATTTTGCAAGAGAAATTCTTTGCTCTCCTTCTACATTGTTTCTTAAAAATATTAACAACTTTTTCTTTTTATTGGAATAAGATCATTTTTGGAACTAATTGCAGAATGATTCTTCAGCCCAAATCTTGAGGATCCAGGACTCTACCAGCCAAAATAGTATTACTATGTATTTATCACTAGTCATTCCTATGGATTCTAGGGCTCTTAAGAAAGATTCTAATTGTACAATATAACTGTGACGCATTAACCTTTTTTTCTGATCATTAGCATTTTTAATATGAGATTTAGCATTCTCAAAGCATTTCTCATACATAAAATTCTATTAATATTTCTTCTCTATCAAACCTATTTACTGAACTCTCAATAACTTTATCATAATTCTCAGCTGTTGCAGGAGAGCTCTCTACAAAACCCTGGATTCGAACATCTTTCATAGTTCCTTGAAGTAAATAATGGAACTTGTCTTCCCTTTCTATAAAGTAACTCCAGAATGATAACCAATTTTTAAAATCATCAAGAAACTATTTTAATTCTATTTTAAGTAATTTTAGTTTGTGTTTATTTAAAATTGGTGATATATTTACTGATTCAGCAAAATTTATTGTCAGTTTTTGCTTTCTAACAATGTTTTTACTTTAACTCTTGCCACTTTCATTTTTCCTTTATATTCTTCAATACTCTCAAGTACATTATAATATTTGCTTGTTTAGAATTCTAAATAGAGTACACTAGTTACTAAATTCATTACATAAACAATCTAACGAAGTGCCTTTTGCTTTTACCATTTCAAAATTTGGTGTCTCTAAGACTAACTCTTTTACTACAGCATTAAATGCTTTTGAAAATGATGGTCTGACTGGCTCTCTGTTTCGTTACAGATCTTCCACAATCTAGACAGAGTGATAAAATAAATTATCTATTTACTTATGACCAGGTCTTTGTTCATCAAATGTTGAGATTTACAAAACTATCAGTTCTCCTTTCTCCTAAAATTTATTTTACTTCATTTCTAATATTAACAGTTCTATTACTGGCATTTTTTTGTCTATTTATAAATTACAATTTTATTGCCAGTATCTCATACAAATCTTCCGTGTTCAAATTACAGTTACATTTCAAGAGATAAATTTTGTGAGACAGTGAGTCAAACAAAGTAAACAAGATATAAGTTCACACTTTTTAAACTCTTCAAAAATGATAATTTTTTTTTAATATTCTTTAAAGATCTTCAAATTAATTTTTCTGGGTAAATATAGTTATACTGTTTTTAAAGCACTTCAAAATCTTGTTTAATTTTTAAGTGTAATTTAAAATTTAATATTGTTTCCAATATGCAGCAAGAAGAATGCACAAAATTTCTTGAAAAAAATGTGCGATTTTTTGAGTAGGAATAACATTTTTATGTGATGCTATATGTTTTATAAGAAAAAAATTATGTGAAAATAAAATTTTATACAATTATGTTAATATTTCATAAAACTCTTTCTAATATTTGAATTCATTATTTTAAATAAAATTGAATAGAATAGAAAATCTAATAATTTTATAAACATTTTTTTTTAAATTTAGGAATTTTAAACAAGATACTTAATAAAAATTTAAAAATTTTCAAACTATAATTAGTTACTTAAGTCATTTTTATATCTTAAATAAAAATATAAAAGTGTAACTCATTTTACTTTTTAATCTTTATATGTTGAACACATCTATTAATCAAGATGTTAAACTTATTTTCTAAAATAAATAATTTGATTGATTAAGAAGCTTTAAAATTTTATAAATTCTATAATTAAAATTAAAAAAAAATTCAGAATGAATTTCTTTTAAAAATTCACATAAATTAACAATTGTTTGAATTCCCACTCTACAAAATTTTTTAATAAAATTATTTTGTTTACATAATTTGAAACCTAATTTTCTATATTTATGATGTCCTAATTTTACATTCATTGAAATTTATACCAGTTTTTATCTTGGTTTATTTGTAATTTATTGAATTATAGTTTGGCACATTTTAATTCATTACATTGGGTTTTAATTTTTTTATGGGTGATAGTATATGTATGCTGATAAGTTAAATAAAATAAAATTATTAGTTTCCCCTTCCCCCATGAATTTTAATTTAACTATTAAAAAAATTACTGGGCTTAATTATAAGAAGTTATTGAGTTTTTAGTATTAAAAAACATAATAACTAAAAGTAACCAAATAAAGTCAAAATATTGTATAAAATTTCAAAATAATGAAATAAAAAAAAATATATATGATAATAACTTTAGAAGGAAGTGAAGATAAACAGTTTCAAACTATTAAGTAAAACATTTAATTATGTAAAAATAAGAAGCAAACTTAAAATAATGTTAAGTAAAATAAATCAACTAACAATAAATATAACAGATCACTCATAATCAAAATTTAAAAATGTTAAATGACATTAATTGTATTAATAGCAACTATAATAGATGATCACTCACAATCAAGTAATAATTTGAATGAGAAAAATTTTAGTGATTAAAATAAATTGAAATATATAATACACATATTATTTTTAAAAAAATAATGACTACAATAAATTATTTATTTTACAAATTCTATGATTCATGTTTAAATATTAATGATTAATTTTAAAAGGTTTCTTCAAGAATTTAAAATTTGAAAAAAAAAAAAAAAAAAAATCTGATTAATAAAACGTTGGGTAAACAATCATTGAATGAATTTGCCAAATGCCAATGCCAGCAGACCAACGTACTTTTGGATTTGTTAATAAATTTGATAAGTTGAACGCTAAAATAATTAACTGCTATTAGTAACATATATAAATTTTCAAATTCTTTAAGAATTAAATACATAAAATTATTAATTTCTCACAGAAGCATTCTAATTTTTTACAATTATTTCTAATGATTCATTTAAACATTTCAAGAATCAGAACTGAATATTTCAATTAAAATTTTCTTTTGATTAACTCTTGTTCCTATAGTTGAAAAATGAATAAAAGAGTGACATAACTGTAATTATTAATACTAACTTCTTCCTTTTTTTCTGCATGATGCCTAGTAAAATGTGACTGAAGTTCAATTTCACTACCTAATTTCATTTTGCATGCTGGGCAATTAAAAGATCTATCACCAGAGACATCACTTATTGTTTCAGAATGAGCACTCTCATAATGGTTCTGAAGGGTTTCAGCAGTTGGGAATCCCAGAAAGCAAGTTGGACAGACAAAACCCTAAAATATAAGATTGTTAATAAACTAAACAATATTGAGAAGTGAAGAAAAAAATATATCACCCAAGAAATATACTCATGAATGAAAGATTTTTGTTTATAATAGGTAATTATTTTTAAGGCATTATTTGTTTGAAAAAAGATTTTTTACACAGCATGCTATTAAAAAAATTAATTTATATATGCTCAGTACTACAACTATATAAAATTACAATTTTTTTTATAAAATCATATTCATATTACATTTATTTTTCAATTGTATAGTTATGGTTAATTTAAAATAATTGATGATATTGAAAAAAAATGGTATTTTAATTTTCTTCATTTATGCCTCTTGTTTGAAGCATTTAATTGCTGTGAAACATGTTATTGTTAATCTATTAAAAGATAATAAAAATAATCATGAAGAATGTCTACATGAAATATCTTTCTAAAACTTTTTCTGATACTCCATATCAGTGATATTATAATTTATAATAGTGAATCTGATTTGGGTTGCATTTGATGATTATTGAGACTAATTTTACATTATGAGATGGGAGTTTTACCTAAATTGAGATGTTCTTGCACATTATATAATTTTTTTTTCAGATTTTCAAAACCTGGTTCTTATCTAAAGTCAACCATTATTTCATAAAATTCACAATAACATAGCTAAGTTATTTTTTATTCATTCATCTGTTTTTTTTTGTGGGGGAAAATAAATTTAAAGGAAAATTTTTTTAACTGCACACTTTTTTATTCAGCTGCTTACAGCTCACTATTTGGAAAGGAAAAACCATTGATAATTGTTAATGTAAATTTGAAATTAGGCAATTAACTTGAGAAGATATTGGAAAAAATACCTAGTTTCCAGCATCTCTATTCTTTCATCAGCATAAAGTAGCAAGTTCAGTTATATATATAGCACTTTTTAGATCTCTTCAGCAAGGTGATTTTTACATCATATGACATTAGTGTAAATTTTCTAATCTATATTGTATATCCTTTTATTTTAGCCTTAGCTGGTTACATACATAGCTATAATTTTTTGCATTGAAGTGCAACTAAATCTGTAAGGTAAATACTTGTTAAGGTGATTAGATTAATTATAAGTTATAAGATTTTACATGTCATAGAATATAGGATTTGTCTATATTTCAACATAAGACCTAAAACATATTTTGTTCAAAAAACAACACAAATTGTTAAATCATAATTGTAGGGCATAATAATACTTTGTAATTAATTAGGATTTATATTGACACAAACTCAATATTGATAGAAATTATAATTCTGTTGGTACTATTGTCATCTTTATGAGCAGTACATCATTAGCAAGGTACATGTGAAAATTTTAATTTTCTGGAATCTTCTAGCATTTAATCAAAGAGTACATATGAAAAATGCTAGATGAAGATCAGAATTTGCATATATTGTGTTTAATATTGTTGGTAAAAAGAGCACTATGGTAGAAATTATTTTTCCAGTGTTATAATTTTTCTAAACTTATTTTAATATGAAGATATTAATGGCTGCAAAAACCAACACATATAATAATTATGAATGCAACATTGTTTTAAAATACTCTAATTATATTTTTACACAGTTTATTACATTTCTGTCTAATATCACATCTATTTAATTTTCTGATATGATCATTAAAAACAATGAACTAAATCTTTAAGCACTTTTCTTAATATTTACTTATAAAAAGAAATTTAACAAAATTAATTCAGGAAAAATATGTAAATCTGTGGCAGAATTCACAATTATTGCAAGAATGGGATACTATACCCAGTAAATTTTATCAATAAGTAGAAAGCAAAGACATTCCTGTATTAAGCCAGCTAACTTTTTTGTTAATTAAGTTATTTTCTGAGCTACATTGTAAGTTTTTATTTTGCTTGAAAGGAAAGTTGAAAAATCATATAAGATGGTATGCTATTCTTAACTGAAAGTAGAAATGGGGTGGTATTGATATATAAAATAAATAAGCAAACAAATCAAATTTAAATTACATCATATAAATATTTAAAAAAAAAAAAAAAAAAAAACCATTAACGTTTGGTGATAGTGAATAGTTCTAATTTAGATACACTAACATAACAATATGATCACATGTTTTTAATGTTTAAATTACTAATGTGATTCTCTGTAATTATCTTTAGGTAAATTTTTAAACAACTAATGTATTAAGAATTTAATATTTTTTGGGATATACCTTATAATATATAACCCTAATTCAATATTTATTGCAACTAAATATTGCAGCTTTTAGGTCAATATGGCATTAATAGCAATTTTAAGTTAATGTTAGCATACATAATCTGTTTTTTGATTATACAATTAGTCCAGTAATTGCTTTTGCACATCCATTCAGATTATTAAATTAAATTTTCCTTTCCTGTTTTAAATTGGCTTTTGATACATTTCTGTTTAGCAACATATATGTTAAATTAACACTCAAATATTTGGTACTTTACTACAAGTATTTTTTATAGCATAGTTAATGTCCTATTGGAAATATAAATTAAAAAAAAACAGCTTCTAAATAGTATAAATATATGTAAAGACAAAACAATAAAATAGTTAACAGAAAGTTATTTTTCCTTCTTGATGACAAAATATTTTATGCTAAGTAAATGTAAATACCACTTTTTTATTTTAAATATTACAATAAAAATGATTTCATATCAAAAATTTTTTATTTCATATGAACTACATTTTAATACCATGGAGATACAAGAAATGTCTTATCATAATAGAAAATACTTTATACACAAAAAATTTTGAATTTTAAAATATTACTTCTGTTTGAACATTTTCTTCAGATGGCCTTGAAGACAGAGATTCAGACTAAAATGGAAAAATCAGTATCATTAAACTAAAAACACAAGCTTACAACACAAATTCTATATCTTGAAATTCTAATAGGATGTTTAAATACATTTTAGGAGCTTTAAAATCCTAAGTAAACTGATAAATGAGATATTTCTAGATTTTTGGAAATTCTTTTGATTTTAAATTACATAATTTATTTGTTTTTTTTTCTGGATATGCACAGTGAAAAATTTTATAACAAAAAATTTAGGACAGTTTTTACTATATTTAAATGAACGAATCATTCGTCTCATTGCAAAAGCATGTTACATTTATATTTTAATAATAAATACATTTTCTAGTTTTTCTTTTTTCAATAATTTGATAGAATTTTTGTAGGTCAATTTGTAGGTAATGGGAAAAATAAATTCTTTTTTAAAATTTTATTTCAGATTTAATTGAAAAATAGCTTGTGTTAAACTTTGATATCTATTATTACTTCAAATAATTTTCAATGGTTTATATCTTTGCAGCTTTAAATAAAACAAAATGAATATTTTAAATAAAATGAAAATATGGTAAAGATTATCAATAGTTTAATTTTAACAAGAAACAATTTTCAACTACAAAGTTTTGAAATTTTATTGTATTAATATATTCAGGAATACAATTTAGTACATATTTTTAATTTTACAAAAA
>JAPDSC010035333.1:0-12395 GCA_026290005.1 Latrodectus geometricus | reverse complement strand
TGAAATTCCAGTATTTTCTGAAATATATAAAGATAGATATCAATAAAAATCTTATACAATTTTATCTTTACGTTGTATTGATTAGTTTCTGTTTCCTTTCATTTTTTGTAAAGTAATATTGAGTAATATAACATAATTTTATGTGATCACATCAAATATCTGCAATTAATATAAATCCAAATAGATATTTAAATAAAAATATATTTCATCACATTGAATTTGATGTGAATTAAAATAAGGAAGATTTCAAAGCATTAAAAGTATGAGATATCAATAATAAATATGATATTTGAAATTGCTTAAATATATATTAACTTTCCAAATGGTAAATATAAATGAAAATATTATGTTTAGAAAAAATACTAGTACGTCATATAGGAATTATTTTACAGTATTTAAATGTACTGATAACTAAATACTGGAAAGATAAAAAAAAAATATAAAGAAGAATTCTAAATTTATATAGTTTGAACAAATTTATTTCCAGGGCCTTAAAATTTTTTTTTTTAGTTTTTATTTACTTCGTTAGTAATATCAAAGATTTTTATTTTAACAACATTTTGTAAGTAATAAATATCATGTGACATCACATACATCTACTCATTTTGAGGCATTTAAATTTTAATGTAATTAGAAATTAATGCAATGCAAACAAATAGAAATATGTTAATTATATGAAAAATATATTTGGAAATAAGAAGGAATTTAAGTTTCAATAAATCAGAAACCTGGATCATATGAGAGAGAAAGCAGAACTTGAAAAAACTACTTCTGACAATAATATATTATCAAATGCATTAAATTCTTGACATGAAAAAAATGATGTCTTTTCCTATATAGATACCTCTTCTAATTCTTTAGTGACAATGGTAAAAATTGTAACAGTAAATGTAAATTTCAAGGAGTTTTGCTTTCAGATATTTGGAAAGCGAGCAAAATTAAAAAAAAAAACCATTTGCGAACTTCAGATTATTTTTATGTTTCGCTACAATACATTTATTTAAAAATAGGTTAACCTACAGTGATAAAATATTTCCAAAAAATCTTGAAATTATCTGGTTGCTCTTCAGAAAATTTCTCGGAAAAAAAAATTATACTATTAAATTTTAAAAACCATTTCTTCTTTCGCAAGATTCCCAATGCATTTGTAATATATATTTATTTTAGAGAAAGAATACTTTTGGTACCTACCAAAACACCCTAATCTCTTATTATTTTATGCTAATTTGCAAATGAATTGTCATAGAATTCTGCACTCCGTTGTAAGTGAGCAAGCTGCACGTCTTGATTTTAATTTCTTAATAAACACTCCTCATTTTAAATTCGTTTAATTTTATGGCTCCTAGAAAAAATTTAACACATTTTTTAAAGCTGAAATTCAATCAGAATCTCTTATTACACAAGATCACGGGTTTTAGCA
This sequence comes from Latrodectus geometricus, assembly GCA_026290005.1. Classification (NCBI taxonomy): domain Eukaryota; kingdom Metazoa; phylum Arthropoda; class Arachnida; order Araneae; family Theridiidae; genus Latrodectus; species Latrodectus geometricus. The sequence continues at coordinate 10,975 of JAPDSC010035333.1, read as the reverse complement.
TCAGTAGCTGTAAACCACTATACAGGATTCCAACATCTGACCTTTGCTTCCTGAAAGGCTTTTCATTGATGAACTGGAAAGTATTGCAAAGGAGAAAGCCTGAAAAACTCCTGGCTTTAATCTTGATAAGTGTGTATTGCAGAAACGCAAGATCCATCTATTATTGTATAATCGTAGCTACGATAAAACCTGGGACTTATTATTCCAAAGAAAAAATGGTCACTTGACAGTCCACTGCTATTCCACCGGTCAAATGTTACTGGATGATTTTATTTTCATAAAATTCATCCATTTCCTATTGAATGGTTGAAACTACTGTTCCATGATAAATTTCAATGTTTTTCGATGACAATGGTAAGCGTTGTGCAAAACAGAACAAGTATTTCCTTGTACATTTTCTGGAGACCCTTCGCTCCAGATTTTAAGAAATGATTGGAATTATAGTTTGCAATACAAAATTTGCTATATTCAAATCATATTCAATAGGAAATAATACATAATTGATTAATTGAAAACATGAAGAATAAATATTTAAATTAGGCAATATTTTATTATTTATAAAATCTTAGTTAAAAATATTAAAACTTATGCTAAAAATTAAAATAAAATATTCAAAATGTATAAAAGATATTACCGAAGAACCATTAAGCACTTTCAAAACTAAACCCTGCAGTCACTAGAAATCCCATGCCAACAAATATTACCCAACAGTTGTAACTGTCTCCATATTATTGAAAATACCGTTTACTGTTTCCTAAATACGCAGATGAAAATAAATATTTATAGGAATTTTTGCATGGATTGAACAGTTTCTTTTAATTTATGCCACTTCGACTGTTCAACGCACAGTACAGACGCTAATCACCCAGAAAATCATTTCATAATTGTCTTTGCTGCTCATGGCATTTTTTTAAACTGAAATCATGAAAAAGCACAGAAACTCTAAACTCCGCTTAACAGGAAAATCACAGAAAAAAAGTTCTACATTTTACAGAAACATTTAACATATCATGAATAATTAAGGTAATATCAATATGCAATGCTTTAGGCAACCGAATTAACGTTCCTTTACATCATTAACATTATTACTCTCAGCAATTATTACATTGTAATGCTTAGTAATATAGCCGTTACTTATTAAATATTCAACTGAGAATCGAAAAGAATTTTTTGTTTTCAGAAGCAAAGGCACATAATGTAATATTCATTAATCTGCATCAGCCTTTACAAATGGCAGATTAATTATTTTTAAAGTCAACTATTGTAAAATTTGTTATTTCCAAATATTTTTGAGTTAAACGGGATACTTGTTTTAGAATAGACATGGCATTAGATTTCTGGCGTTTAAACTAGTATCATTTACGATTTTTATTTAGTGATGAAATAAATTTTCATTTGGCATTTTTTAATTTAAGATTAATTTTGTAGAATAAGATTAATTTTGCGGATAAGACCTAGTAAGAAATATATCATGGCATATTAAAGAGAATCTGATATAATAATGTAATATATTCAGGTAAGTCACTATTTTGTGTTACTAATAATTAAAACAATCATATTTCATGACGTGTGATTGTACATGACATTTAATTTGTGATAAAAATTAATTCAATTAAATCTCTTACATAATTTTGTTAAATTAAATCAGTTGTGTATTAGAATTAAATGCTTGCATTTAGTTAAATAAATTTGTTTATGTAAATTCAAAAATAAATTGATTTATCATAGTTTGCTCCAATAAATTTTTCAAAAATATGAAACAAGGAATACAATTTTTTAAATTAAAAACTAACTCAAATGGAAACTAGTTAAATGGCCGTTTGATAAATTTGTTGCTTATTTTAGTGCTTTTATAAGTATTATTTAGTTATTGTTTTATATTTTGTGGTATTTAAACAAGAAATAATTTCTTTCATTTCTTTCAATTCAATACATTACTGTTCGCATACAATTAAATACATTACTTTTTAGAAAATAAAATTTTGTAAAAAGTAATATATTTAATTGCATGCGTCACCATTCGAATTACTAAAAATTTATGTTTTTTTTTATAAAATAAATATGTATTTATTGTTTTAAATTATTTTGTTGTTATAATTCTTTTTCTTTTTTTGTATCCAAGATAAAATTCATGATATTTATAATCATGATAAGAACTCTATTAATGTTTTCAGACTAACAATATTTGAGTAAATTCATATAAGATACTCCAAACTTCATTATTTTTCATATTAGGAAACGAGAAAAATTGTTATAAAAGTTAAAATAATAGTTATCAAATTAATAATTGCCTCATTTATAAATAAATTAGTAATTTAACACATGTTATATTTCTCGCAACTATTTTTAGGCGCCTTAATTAGTTTAGATAACTTTTTCCACAAATTCCACAATCAAAAAATTTTTCTTTCCAATTAAAAATATTTCAAACACAGATCACTGTCAAACGATTTCTGAAAATTTTCTTTTGATTTTGAGTAATACAGGATGAAATTATTGTTATAGTTGAAAAAAAGCTTTCCTTAAAAATAACATTATCCTAATTTATTACATTAATAACAAGTGAATATGGAAATTATTAATTAAAATAATGCCATTAGTTATGCTTTTTAGTGTTACACATGAAAAATGTGTTTTTTTAAAAATTAAAATGAAATCTTAAAGGCAAAAAATATGTGAATTTTAAGTAAATTGAAACCAATAAATCTGTTTCAATTATATATTTACTTTCAAGTTTAGTATTAATGTAATCAAAATTGAGTTTAATTGAAAAAATACTTCATTATGAATATTTTTCTAAGTTTTAGTAGCTGTGGAAAGTAATGCTAAGCATCATCTAAACACAGATATTAAAAAAATTACTTGCAAAAGGTAATAAGTTTAAATTTTTCTCCAAGAAACAATCTATTTCTACAATATAAAATAATTTCTAAATATGTACACATTGGTTATCGTAATGTTTAAAGCATATTTCGTAAAAATTGCTTTTTATTTAATTAAAACTTTCTTACAAGTCCACCTTGAAAAACAATTAATGATTTTATTTCCCTTCGTATTTTCCTCTTATTCACGCTCGCCAAAAACTTAAAAATATTCCGAGAATTTTAAAAATAAAGTTTCAGAATATAAGAAAAAAGTTCTGAAATGCAACATATATTCTTTCAAAGATAAAGAAATCATAAGTATTTAGTATTCTGTTCTAAGATTCTTTTTATGAAATCATACATTTTAAAGTCACAAATTATTTAATATGATATATGTTTTATTTTATTATTTCAGATAATTATGCTTTATTTTCACTATACATATTTTTATTTTTATACGTAAATAATATGTGAAAATGCTAAAGTAAAAAATATATACAATAAATTGATTTTTTCAGTAAGCATGAAAACTTATATAAGAGTCTATATAAAGGTATTATATTTATAAAAAATTATATATGAATTGGAAAATTTGGTGAAAGTATAAACTGAACATAAATTGTTTTAGACAGAAAAACCTAAAAATTATTTTACTAAAATGTTTTTTTTTATTTTTTTTTATTTAATTTTTTTTTATTTCTATTTCTAATGGCTGGCACCCTTGAGCAAGTAAGTACATTAGCCCATTTGCCGCAACAAGGCAGGAAACTGCTACTCATTTTATCGTTACCCGGTAGTCATCTGGGAACCAAGTCCCGGAGGTACGAGTAGCATCACCGATGCCACACCGCCACAAACTCTCAAACACTTGCTTTTATGCTTTTAACTATCAATATGTGTCTGTCTAATCTAATTTCTAATCCATTGAATGGAAAAGAGTTTACTACTTCGAATAGAATTTTCTTGTAAAATTAATTACATAAAGAATACATTTTCGCATATAATTATAATACTTCATCAACAAACAATATCAAGGTTTTTCCATTATTTTGGTTACTGTGTCTTATTTTTGAAAGAACGTAATTTTTATTTTTTAAACTTTTTACATTTTAATATCTTGAATATTCCTTTTTTCTGATTTTGTGATATTCTTTTTTCTAATTCTTGTATGAAATTTATTATACTAATTATTTTTATTTTTTTTTGTTTTTGTTATAAATAATATACATAAGGGATATGTTGGGCTTCTTAATGTTTCCTTAGCGAGCACAATATATACACACAACAAAATATAAATAAAAATATAATCGTATGATTATTAACCGAAATGCATGTAATTATTTTATAGAAATATATACAAAATTATTTTATCTACAAAGACTTGCCTTTCATTGTTTCCGTAATGTAGTGGTTATCACGTTCACCTCACACGCGCAAGGTCACCGGTTCGATCCCGGCCGGAAACAAAGCATAGTAATTTTTTAATTTGCTGGTCAAAATAAATCCCTAAATTATTTAATATATGATAATCATATTTCAATTCTACATTTAAAAATTAGCTGCTAAAAATGTGATAATTTATTTTCATATATAAGAAAAATAATAAAAACGTAAATAAAGATGAAAAATTATCCACAAAGAGCTAAATATTAATAATTAATTCATAAACCTCTTTTTCCAAAAATAAAGCATTTAGAATATAAAAATATAAAAAATATAATTTAAAACATCAATTTTTTGACATAAAATAAAAAGATAGAGTTATTCAAATAGACTCATAAGCCACAAGTGAGGATTGAACTCACGACCCCTGGTTTACAAGACCAGTGCTCTAACCACTGAGCTATGGTGGCTCAGTAACAGCTAGTAAGAGTGTAATAATCTCAGTAATCTCAAGCAATAATAAATGAAAAATAGTTTTATATTTCTTTTTAATTGTGGGGGGGGGGCACCCTTGAGCAAGTAAGTACATTAGCCGTAACAAGGCCGGAAATTGCTGCTCATTTTATCGTTACCCGGTGGGCACCTGTGAACCAAGTCATGGAGGTACGAGTAACATCGCCCACGCCACACCACCACAAACCCATTTATAGGGTGGGCCACATTCATCCATCATCTGAGCAAAGGACAAGAAACACCGAGAGAGAAGGTACATCCATACCCGAGATGGGATTCGAATCCAGGTCCTCCCCATCCTTAGTCAGTTACGCTAACCACTAGATAGGTTAGGCGGCTTTTACTAAAATGTTTTGGCTATTATTCATTATCAGATTTAATGGAAGTAATTTAAGAAGTTTCTGAAATTTTAATGAAATGTTGGCAAAGTTTGCAACAGTTTTAACGGATTATTTATGCAACAATTTATAAATTGTAATGGCAATGAAAAACTGTACTTGGAGTGATAAAGAATCAATCAAAAACGTTAATTCGAAAGAATTATATAGAAGTCAGAATTCACGTAAGCAATATATTTGTTACATTTTAATATGCAATAGCTGATTAGTTGATTAAATTACAAATTTCTTTAAAAATTATGACGTTAGCGAAAATTATGTAATTGTTGTTGCGCCAGCTAGGCTGGCAGTATGGCGTGGCTACTCCATTTTTCTAATTGAACAAGAATTTGATGTGGTGTCCTGAGTACACACATGTATAAGTACTCGTTTATAAGGTAGAACCACTCACAATCCATTCATACAAGGAAAGAAAAAAAAGAGAAAGAAAGTACATTCTTGCCCGAATCGGGATTCGAATCGAGGACCTCCCTATCTGCAGTTAGGCATGCTAACCCCCAGACAGGGTAGGCGGCAATTGTTTGATTAAAAAATTTCAATTCGAGGTCTATAAATTATATTTCTTAAATAAAAATTTAGAAAGTTTATCTTATTTACATGAATAGAGGTCATTGTCATTCAGTAATTGAATTTGATTGATTAATATACAAATTTCACTTAAAGAATGTGCATTAAAATGAAAATTTAATTAAAAACATTAAAATTTAAAAAATATATTATTCGATAATGAATTATATTCTTTATATATTATTTTTTATATAGTAAGTAATCTTAATATAGTTATTAAAAATATTTTGATAACTATATTAATTTTGGTAAATTTGCACGGACTCATGTGAATCTCTTTATGCAATTGTGTGAATGATGAGTTCATTTCCCAGATTGCATTTTTTTAGGTATACCAAAAAGCCAATTTTTGTTATAAAAAATCAAAAGGAAGCAAGACTTGAAACATTACCTGAGATCGTATTCACCAACCGAAACATCTTCTTGTCAACATGATCGGAAATTGGTTCTACGACGAGCGGAAGAAAAAGAATTCTAAAATTTTCGGTACAGTGGAAGTGAGTGATATTTTCTGTATACATTTTATTTAAATGCAAATAAAAATCCTTAAAAAATGACATAAAGATGTATTTACAATATAGTGCATTCCTTTGGAATTCCATTTTAAGAACTCCCTTAAAACTTTGATCATATTAGTTAAAAAATTTCTTAAGAATCATTAGACAATATATTGAGGATTTTTACTTAAGTCAGCCTTAAATTAAAGAAATGAAATTTCATAAGCTCATAACAGATGGAAACTATTGTTTACTGAATCAAAACCGAGGCCAATGTAGTCGGGTTGGTTAGACGTCCTCCTTGAGTTTGAATCCAGTCATAACAGAAGATCCATCGGATTCGGAAAAGGCAGTTTGGGCATGTCATATATGCCATGATCGCAATGTCTTCCAAGTGAAATGATGTTTTCGTGGGTGGCAAGTCAAGTATTCGGGAGTCTTCTGCATGGTCTCTCCTTCTAAACGACGAAGACTCCAACCCAGCTGCTTCCATCCAACTGGTAGAATTCAACACGGAGACAGGTAAGCATGCTGTTATAACAACAACTGTACAAATGCATATAATTCGAAAAACTGTTTTTTTACCTAAAATTTTACGAAATTTAATATTGCATCATGGGCATTCTAATTACCTAAAACTCTTGTAAAGCATTTTACTGTCCACAGCGTACATTACCCTCTGGTTGGAGTTTTCGCAGATAGTAAGTGGCATTTAAGTGTTGCAAGGGAGAAAACACGGAAAACTCCCAAGCACCCCCATCAGCATTCGTGTATGCAGATAACAGAAACGCGTCATCACCTCCTTCTGTGTGATAGTGGAAATCCCAGAATTTTTCGCTTTGAAGAAAACTGTTTTTCAAGAAGACTATTATTAGCTGAAAAATATTAAATTTGCAAATTTTCCTATAAATTAAAAAAGTGAATAAAATATCAAAAGTTTTGCTGATTTTTATTGAATAGCAGGGTATTTAACCAAAATCCTAAAACTAGATTGTCAATGTTTAATACACGAATTTTCAGTTTTCTATAAAGTATCAAAGATGATATATATTAATATTCCAAAAAAATGTTACGTATTCTATAAAAAGCCATCAAGCAAAAAATACATTTTCGATTAATTTTAAGGAAAAATTAAAAGCAATTCGAAACAGAAGTGACCTTTTCTTGATAGAACAAGTAGATTCATTATCTGTTTTGTTTTTTAAATGATACACATTTCGTTATGCATAAATTTAATTTTATTTCTTTGTATTTTTGATTAAAATATTCTGAAAACAAAATATTGTTTGGGTCTCTTATAATCCCTTATTATGGCCTTTATTCATATATTTTGCCATAAAAATATGTTTTTTTAAAAGTAATTACCTTTTGTCTTTCTATGCATTTTTAACCTCGGTTAATCTCGAAACATGACAACTGGCCTTGTCACCCTGAAAGAAATAGGGGGTCTAACCCGTAAAATTACCACAATGTAGGAAGCATATTGTCATCCAAAATAATACAGTAGGTATCGGCCATAAATGGGGACCAAGGGTCCCAGTCCATAACAGGAGAAACACCCCCAGACCATATATATATATGTTACCGTGAAAGACCGAAATCAGAGAATGTCGACATTCACCGGTGAATGTCAACACATACCAAAAACGTTGGTGAAAGACGATACAATTGATTACATTTCTTGAACTTTCGGACCATCGCCGGTATATGTCGACAATCACAGACAAGCTTTAGTGGAATTTGAAAAGATGATTAAAGAGCTCGAATAGGAGATAACAGAAGGCAACGTCAACAAAGAGGTGCGGCCTAGAGCATTTAATTTGTTTTTAATTTGTTTGTTGTCAGGTTTGTCCCGCGGGTTAAAAATCCTCTACACTTCCTCTACTCACCGTGATTGGTCACTCCTCCTTTCTAAGAGAGGCGATAAGTTACGTCACACATGTGACGTTTTTCACGCCTGAAATATTGAGATAAGAAAATGCAAATCTGCATTCCTCCTCTCCGGATACGGAGAGATGAAACGCATATTCAAGATTCACCATTAGTGCATTGTGGATGTCGACATTTGCCGGTGTAAGTGAGAAATGAGGATATCTAGCAAATATTTCGGACATACACCAAGCGACTACGTGAATGTTGACATTCACTAGCGAATGTCGACATTCTCCAGATTTCGGACTTTCACGGTAACATATATATATAATTCCACCTCCGCCGAACTTAACTATTAGAACAATATATTCTGGCAGGAGACGTTCTCCACTCAGACGCCAGATCCAGAACCTGCCATCCGAACGGTAATGGGTAAACCTTGATTCGTCACTCCAAAGAACCTATTTCCACTGATCAACGGTCCAATTTCAATGTGTTTTGCACCACATTAATCGAACAGCGTGATTGGACTTTGTGATCAAAGTCTTAAGAGCAGCAGTACGACCATAAAAACCTAGCAAATGTACTTCCTTACGGATGGTATTCATTGAAACTATTCTCCAGGAAGCCCGTTGAAACTCCTTGCGGATAAGGGTCATCGGTTGGATACGGTTCTTCTGAATATCTCTGTACAACACTCGTCGACCTCCATCTCCCAGTTTCGTTGGTTCACTGATTCGGGGCACATTCCGACAATCACCACTCACCTTTCACTTCTTCACACAGAGGCTACTATCGATTTTGTTTACTTCAGATCACTAGATATGTGCCTAAAGGATCGGCCACATTTGTGATGCCCGATAATTATACCTTTCTCGAGATCAGAGAGCTCCGAACTGCACAGCATCTTGCGTGTGACTAATGCTGATGCTGTTTCCTACAGGATACATACCGGTGGAGTACCTCAGGACCGCTGATATCGTCATTTGATTACGTGTCCAAATACTTATTGGTAGATAGTGTATTTTCTGTAGTGTTATATATTTAAGTTTAATTTCCCCAATTTTGTTTCAAGTGAGTTTTGTTTCGTGATTTGCATAGATGACAGCTAAGGTTGAGAGGAAAATGAAAGCCAGCTCTGAAAGAGCGAAATTCAACAGCTTCAGCAACTACGCTAAGTCCATTTTCCGGAGTTCGCTCATCACCAGCCTTCCGGAAATCGCTCTAGCCAGGACATGGCAGCAAAAGTTCATCAAGATATGCGTCTTCTTGGGGTGCCTCTTCGGCTTTGTGTATCAGACCTATAACTTCCTCCACCTGTACCTCTCCTACCCGACGACGGTGAACGTCCAGGTGTCCAACCCTTTCGAGATTGAGCAACCTGCTCTCACGTTTTGCAATAAAAACAGGTAACGGCACTTACAACTTCCATTTTAATGAATAACATAAATTAGATTTAAGTTAACTTTTTTTTTTTACATAAAAACAAAGTAGTAAAATATAAAAATTAGATTAGCAGTTCTGAAAAAATTATTTTGATACAAATGATGCATAAAAACAAAAGTGTTTTTAAGTTAATCTCGAGTACGTATTAAGAATTATGGAAATTGGAAACTATATATATATATAAATCTGCTAACTACGGACGAACTATTTTATCAAGGACCACAGCGTTAACCATTCGATTCCCAAATCAGCTTTAGCTAAAGGGAGAGTAAAGTGTAATCAATCTCTTTGCAGCTCAATATTTTGTATGATATGTGTTTTTCATATTGAGAAAATTGTTCGGAGAAAATTCAACAGAGATAATTAATTAAATCCATGGTGAGGGATTCTAAATCAGTTTTAATTTTTGCTTACGGCTCTTGAAAAGTAATGAGGTCAAAGCCAAAGTTTTAATTTTTTAGGAGGGAATCATTTGGTTCTAGTGCATATAGACCAAGACAACTAATTCGAGAAGGATTAAGATTTACTTTTTTAATTCGACATTTTAAAAGCTATCCATTGATTAATTGTTTTTAAATTTTAGAATTATGAAATGTACTTTGCATTAAATATTTTTACAATTGAAATATAGTTATTAATTTATGACAGTCTGATCATTTACATGGGATTTGAAACGATAGAGTCACAGAAATAATAAAATAAAAGGATTTATTGACACAATCAGATACATGCTATATATATATATAAATAAATTAAATTGAAATCACTCTTACAATATTGTTAATAGATCTTTTCGCCTTCATTTAAGATGCTTAGATATGAAATGTGGCAGAAATAAAAGTAGTCTCATGTTTATACACTGAGCAGAACACGGGGCTTCTTCTCTTTTCCATCTTGTATAATGAAAGTATTAAATTTGTTTTCATCATTTTTATTGTTAATTATAAGTTTCTTATATTCTAAGCAACATTTTTATGTGATGTCCAGTATAAATATAATACAACTCTCACTAAAAAATTTTAAATTTTAATGAAATCTTTTTATTGACTTTTGTAATGATTACAAAAATGAATTTTGAAGGTTTAACTTTTGAGGTTTTTTGTCTTTTACATGGATATTTGGATTGTTTTATTTCCAATCTTGATATCTTTGAAATATATATAGCAAGGCATTTTCCTTTTATTCATTTCCCAGGCAGAGGCGCACAGTGATCTGCACCGAGCCTAACAACCAGTGCTCCTTCATAAGCGAAAAGTCCTTACGTGAACAATACCCAAGATACATCATTGGCAAAAAGACTTTCTATGGAGTAAGTCTTCTTCATTCAAAAAAGATTTTAATCATTAAGTCATTTTTTTCTATTTGCGTATATATTTTGACTAAAAAACGCCTTAATCTTTCAGTTTTTTAAGAGCAAAAAGGAACAATAAATAAT
>JAPDSC010035315.1:10268-28266 GCA_026290005.1 Latrodectus geometricus | reverse complement strand
TATATATATATATATATATATATATATATATATATATATATATATATGTAATGATATTTAATGATATTTATTGTAAATTTCGAGATTTATGATCATCCTTTACATTTAATTTAAGAGAAATTTTACAATTTTATCATAGTTTACAAAACATGATAACATTGTAAAATTTCTGTTATTTAATAAATTATGCAGTTTTATCATAGTTTTTATATTGGAAAGTTATTTTATTGTTATAACAAATTTTTTTTAACGATTTCTATGCCTAATTGGATTTGTTTTTATTATATAAAATAGAACCTAACATCTTTTATACAAACACTTTTAATATAACTAATTTATTTTTAATATAATTATAGTGTGAAATGGGTATAAATTAACTATATTTTTTTATAATTTTAAAAGCTACATGTACTCTTTTAATATTTTTAGATTTCTTGCTTGTAGTTAATAGTTGAAAATTATATCTGTTTCTCGATACTTATGATAATTACAAGCGAAAATATAATGCAAATAACCAGATTAATATTGAAGTATTAAAGAGATGAAAATTTCGATTATTTTTTATAATAAGGTAAATTTATTTTCGTAATAACTGAAATATTATATAAGTGGTAAAATTTATTCGAATAATATAAATTAAAAAGTAACTTAATCTTTTTTGAGGAGAATAATTTAACAGCTACTATAGAATAATTAATTTAAATGCAGAAAATCTTTCCTGGTATATAAAAATTTTGTTTTTAATATTCTTTCAAATTTATGAAGTAATTATAGATTTTTACCATTATTTCGAAAGTTGATTGTTCATTGATTTTTACGAAATAAGAAATACATAAATAAATGATGCTAATGAACTAGGTGAAGAGTTTTTTTAGTGTAAAAGAAGAACATTTTCAACTTAAACTTTATGCGTGCGATGAATTTAAGTATCACATGGCAAAAGTTAATTGCATTTTATGTTTTCAATTTCTAACAATGTTTTTAATTCGGATTGTTTGTGAGAAAATTTTCTGATTAAACATTTGTGAAATAATGTACTAAAAATCCACTAGGGAAATTCATATGACTTCTAGATAAATTTTGACAGAAAATCTAATTAATTAAAAATAAAGATGAAAGTTATAGTTAATAATACTATTGCAATATTTATATGGAATTATAGTTGCAATTTTTGTCTTCAGTGTTTTTTTACGAGCTAGGCAACTTGGACATTTATTTAGGATAGGTAATGAATTTTTCAGAGGCTCAATCAGAGTTCCAGGACCAAAATCCAGAGAGTTAATAAAATGAATATTTATTTTTTTTTATTTAATATTTGTTGATTTCGAAATCAATTGAGGACTAGTGTTAGGACAATGATCTGGGGAGTGTAATGTTCCAGGAAACCGAATTTAACTATATTGAACTGTTGGAGATTAATGCTACATTTTCGGATGACTTCAATCGAGGTGCATGCTTGGGAGTTTTCCGGTTTGTGCTCTATCCCAACCTGAATACAAACTGGTATCTGCGCAAGATTCTCCTGGAACACAATGCCTGGGACATGACAGTCAAGCTAGAAGTGGAGTGGTTTGCGCAGTCATGGTCAACAATTCATGGGTTCATATCACATCTAGAGCATGGATGTTTGAAGTGTTTCGGAATCCAGGTTATACTTCAAATCCCTGTCAAATTAGCCCACGTGTGCAAGGAATGACCATTGAGATACAAACAAACTGGTACATACTCATGGTCTGGCTTTCTATTGTGCTTAATAATAATTAATTTATAGTTAATTTGTATACAATTTAAAGAAAACTACTGTTTTATAATTATTTCTAGTTACTAAGTATGGATTCATTAATCATTAGAAAATTTATTTATTTTTATAGTTTTCGACAATATTTCTATTTATTCACATTTAGATGCAACAGTTTTTAAACTATGTACTCAAATTAATATGAATGCTTAACATCATGCACTTCCTGTCTTAAAAAGTATCATCAGATGAATAAATGAGTCATTTTTGAGTCCTGAAAACAGCAAGTTCGATACTTATCTAAGCCAGTAATCTCTACTTCTGAAGATATGGATTTAGATGGATATAGTCCATCGGAAAGAGAACCGTGATACATAAGTACAGTTCCATTCAAAATTATAATGGAGTGGTGTAAAGTATTATATTTCATCGACATCGTCTCTTATCCCATACCTCAGTAGAGGCTTTTCAGTGTTGGGAATATATCCGATGCCTACAGCAGAAAAATAAGAAAATTGTAATATCCCTGGTATCAGTAACTTGTGTGAAAAGAACAGGCGAACGAAAAGGCACAACGCTTATACAACCAAAATATTAGAATATGCTATACCACATCATAAAATTAAACTTAAAACAATGTGTTAGACAAAAGCAAAAATTGAAAATTATAGTTGAAATTCAGTCGAAGAAATGGAAAATCGACGACCTCCCTTGTTTACCAGATTATCTAGTGGCCTTCTTTTTGAAGTATCTCACTGGTCATGATTGCCTTTGTGAGCATCTTCACCGCATTGGATTTTTTGTCCAATCTTTTTGCCCATTATACATGAGAAAATATAAACATACCCCATCTAGGTCTCTGCAGAGCATTTCTTGGCTACGACTCCGCCATCTCCCGATATTGGAGTGCTACAGACTGTCCATGGCATTGACTTCTGTCATTTTTTGCTTTGCTGTATCCCATCATTTTCTAGGATTTTGTTGTACAAACTTTGTTGTATTTAACTAACATTTGCATCTTACTTTGCTATTAGAAATAAAAAAACATCTTCTCTGATTCATCAAGCGACAATGGCTCAGAATTGTGAAGAAGTTCGCTATGTTTAGTGGCTATAGTTGCCAAAAATAGACTGCTGGATTAATGATAACTTAATAAGAGATAATAATCAGTCTTACGAATCTTACATTTAATTGCCCCATAAATACCACATTGATTGGATCATGATTCTTGGATATAATAAGGAAATATAATATCTTTGAAGACTATTGATATTTAAAATAAAATTTAATAAAAATTATAAATTAAAAATAAAATTGAAATTTTTTTTTGTGTTAAAAATTTAAAATACTTCGTTAATCTATATTTTGTATGCAGAAACTGGCGGGCTGAAGGTTGAATGGTTAGCGTTAGGAAACTCCTAGGCTATTAGTCCCGGGTTCGAGTCCCAGTTTGGGCATGGATATTCTTTCATTTCTCTGTGTTTCCTTGTCCTTTCATCTGAGAAGGTGAATCAATGCGGCTCCTCCTATAAACGGGCGTGTGGTTGTGTAATGTGGGTAAATGCTACTCGCGCCTCGTGACTTGGTTAACAGGTGCCCACTGAGTAGTGATAAATGAGTAGAAACTTAAGGCCCTGTTGTGGCGAAAGATTAGTCACCCAGTGTTTACTGTTAGTAAACAAATATTCAGAAATAGTTAGACATTTAAATAATGACTGACTGAATATCGATTTATATTAGGTTTTTGAAAAAGTTATCCATTATTTTTTCGGTAGACGTCTGTACTGATCACTATCTCGTGAGGTATCTATCAAACAATTTCAGATTTATGCTCGTTGGAAAGGTGACATTTGACACTAAAATATCCTCTTGTGGTTTTTAGTTTGATTCATTCAGTTACGAGTACAAGGTTTTAAAAATGGAAGACAACAAACAGAAAATTCGATACATTTTCGTTTTTCTTTTGTAATGGCGAAAAAGATAGCCGGGTGGCTAAAATTGTGAAAGGTGTTTATCGTCCTATATATGACTGTAACAACCAGTTACGCACAATTTTGGTTTCGTCGATTCCGTTTGGGTATTTGGATGCTAAAGATGCACCTCGCATGGATACAACATCGTCGAGAATGTCGATAAAATATCAAAAATTATCAAACTTGACAGCATGTCAGCAGTCGTAGCTTCGCACAAGACCTAAAAATCTACATGAAAGCTGTTTTAAACCTTTTTACAAAGCGAATCTGAAAGAAGTTACAAAAAGTTCACGTAAAAATAATGGATTTCTTTTTACCCAACCTAATATTAGAATTGCGAAACTGGGTACATATTATTTTGTTTAATATTTATTTAATTCTAATATTTAAGATTGCAAATTTTCTTAATTTGAGCCTTTTCAATTTTGAAGCAGGTCGTCATTAATATTTGATTTTCAAGGGCATATTCATCTAACAAATACTTTTCGCAAACACATCTTTGTAAGCAACAAATGAATAAATAATGAGAACTAAGTTAATTAGAATAGCTACTTAGAACTTATTAATTAGAATAACTGCCTTGTTAATTATAATTCCATTATAAATTTAGAATTTTTGGAAAAATAAGAAATAAAACTGAAATATTTTCTTAATATGGTGTGACGTGGGTAAGTAACACTACTCGTCTCCGTGTCACTAATAACTAATCAATAATAATTTAGACACTCGTCTGTGTCTTAGTTATTATTTATGTTGGCATTGTTTGATTGCCCAAAATGCATTTTTACTACAGTGTGAACATTTACTTGAAAATCAATTAATTATAATGTTAATTAATTACATGATTTCTTTAATAGTGAAGAAAATTTAATATCTAAGCCATTTATTTTTGAGGAAATGTTTCTACAGGTAAGATTTATCAGAAAAAGAAGTTACATTTAAAGCGACCGTAAATTACAAAAAAAATCAAATGCTTATTTTTTCTTAGTTTTATATTTTACTGCAGGGAATAACCAATAAACTTGAATTATTTTTTAATATGATAAAAAGGACTAATTTCTTAAGGCCAAAAGATATTCTTTTCGGCTTTAGATCAGAGTCGTCTTCTTGTCGATAAACTCATATAAACTAATATTGTATTCTTGGAGAGGACTGCGTAGATGAATGTTGGAAAACCTAATTTTTTGAAAGCGAATTGTGAATTGTGTAGGAAATTTCTATTCATTCAACAAATAAAAGCTAGAATTTGATGTAAAATAAACTGTGTGATCGTTAAAATCAACAGCATGATATTCCTTATTTAATTACTTTTATTTGCTTCTGATTAGCTTGTCACTCTAAAATACGGTCACTAGGCTAATTTGATTAAAAAAAATTATTGCTCAATATACTATATATAATATTTTAAACAGTATATCATTCATTGATGTGGGAATCGAATTCACGAGCATTTGATTTGAAGACTCGAACAGATTCATTTAAACTTCGTTTTACCTATTTGTATTTATAAAGGCTTTAAATTCACAGAGATTATGAAATGATGCCCTTCAAAATTATATACATATATGTTATATTTAATAAAAATTCGGAAATAGTTTGAATTTTTTCCATGAAGCACTATTGCCATCCTATTAAAGATAATTTTTGATATATTTTTTACAAATAGTTTGCGTTTCGAGAAATTTTTTGTAGTTTGCTTAATTTTTACATGAAAAAACAAATGTGCTTAACTAAAAACGAATGCTGTATTGTATTACATATAAGGCAGTATTTTTGCTGACCTACCCACTAAATACAGCTAACTCATTTGTTTATTTGGAACCACACTCTACGTCAGAATAGGCCTTCCTTCGATTTTCTACACTGTAGTACGACGGAGGAATACTAGAAACAACAAATATTTTTAAACGTTCCTCGGAAATATTTTGCTGGGTCAGATATTAAATCCGATTGAAATTAAATTATTAGATATTAATTAAACAATTTGTAGATTTGATTCCACAATCACTGATATGAGTTTGCAGGAGTTTGAAATCCATTTTAAAGTAAGGTGCCAACCGAATTAATGTTCATGAGCAATAATTTTCTTTAGAGCGACAGCTAAACCAATCATAAGAATGTTTTTATTTTAAAAGTTTAATTTTTTCTGACATGCCTGATTGGTTTTGTATCATTTATAGCGTCTCATAGTAAAAATATTCCATTTTCAAAATTCATAACAATCTCACAAATAGAAAATTAATTTAGAGGTTCTGATATATATATAAGCACTTTGTTTGTAATAAGAAACAATTAAGACAGAAAATCAAAAAGCTAAGTTCTCGAGTTAAAAACTAAGCCGTAAGTTATGTTACACATATATCTAAAGTCTTTATGGACCACAGAATCAAAAATATTTTTCGAAACTGTGTTCAGAAAATCACAAAACACTCGAAACTTATATTTTTATGGGGTATACGATATAACTATTTGAAACTAATTGCTAAAAGAATTGTTGAAGATACAATAGATGCTTAAAGTAATTGATCGAAAAATAAGATGTGATGTGCTGTGTTTGTCCTCCCTTTCTTTTATTAACGAAGTTTTGGTTTAATGTATAGCTATACAACAATAGGAGGAAGAAATTGCATTTTGGCTTTTTACATGCTCTCTATTGAGGTGGTTGCTTGAGAATTTTCTCGCTTTCTTCTTTAAGACATAAGAATGTGTACCCTTATCTATAAAAATAAGTGATAATACGCAGTATTATCACGTATTTTTATAGATAACGGTATACATTCATTCCTATTATGTCATAGATAATAGTACGCACACACTCCTATTGGTCATATCAACTCAAATCTTTGAGAATGTTGAATATATTTTGGGGCCAAAAGTGTTGTTAAATCGCCAAAAATAAGTAAACTGCCTTAAATGGTCTTTTTCAGCTGTATAACTGCTTATTACGCACTGTCACACATCCGTGTAATTGCAATTATTTTTTTAAAATTTGAAGCTGATGTTATTTTTATCACCTGGAAAACTCTCCAGCATACTCAGATATATACTCAGGTAAAAAGCAACTCAACATCTACCACCCTTTTCAACACTGGTCGGATTTGAATCAATGATTTACCATTTCAAAGATCGTGGTACTATTATAGCTCCCGTTGATGACAGGGTCTAAAAATTTTCCATGGGCACTTAAGATACTTACTCCAAACTTTTGCTAACAGTTATTAATAATTCTAGTTTAACGTTAACGTTGAAATAACAACTAAATAACTGACATCGGAATTACAAGTTATTGTTTTGTTTTTATTCAATAACATTTTATTGTTTTGTTTTTATTCAACGAATCCATTTTTATGTTATGTAAAGAAACTTTCCTCAAAAAAATATTTTTTAAAAAAGTTTAATTAGTCTGAAAAATGTAATTCAATTCCTATTGTCTCATCGACTCAAAGCTTCGAGAATGTTGACCTATATTTTGGGGCCAAAAATGTCAACAAATGTCGTTAGGCCGCCAATCTATTATATATCTCATTATTTGAATAAAAATTAAAAAATATTTGCTGTAAATCATAAGGATTCTGATTCAAGTTTTTTAAAAAAACGAAATCATCCCATATATGTATCACTGATTTTTGACTTACATGCAATAGGGCTCAACTTGGACAATTTTTCTTTGATTTGAATTTTATAAACACTTTCTTTCACTCGTCTTTTATTGTTATGTTAAAGTCTAAGACCTTCCTATTACTATTCGCATTTGTATTTCCCACAAGAGTTGCAAATGTTCCTTTTTCTATCTTCATGGTTAGTTGCTTCTAAATTTATAAAACAGAAAATCATTCAAATAGCCTGATAAATTTATGCGGACAATTGAAATTTAAACAGCTGTATTTCAAATCTATCTGATGTTTTTTGTGTTCATCGTATTTTGTTACCTAATCTTTCTATTGTTCCGAATTCGTTAATATTTCTGACTTCCAAATTTAACAACTGTATTTAAATATTATTCCGAATTAAGCAAATCACTTAAGATTGAAAAATCACTTGATTTTTTTATGAGTATAGATTTCACCTCAAAATATCGTCGCACGTGTGTGTTACATCTTGATCAGTATATAAAATTTCTATACTTGGTGTTTTATATATTTCTTAAATAAACTCAAATGCTACATGTGTTCTTTACAGAAAGTAATCCACTAAGATAAAACCGAATTCCCACTTATTTATTGTATATATTAGCAAAACATAGCTAACACCTAAGATATTAGTAAAATGCAACTTTTGAATTATGTGACATTAATATATATTTTGCTGATTTGGTATTCTATGACTTTGCTTTATTTCTAAAATGTACAGTTTCAATAATGCTTGTTTGTTTACTTTAAGCATGCAAATACCCCTGCTGTTTGCTTTGGTGAGTTCTTTCGAATTATTATTAAATTATACCGAATTAGAATTTCAATTATTGTTAAATATGCATTTGAATCATAATTAAATATTTGTATGAATTTATAAATGTTTTTTTTTTAGGAAAATCAAAGGCAATAACCTTTTAACTTTCAAAGAAAATAAATTACTTTTCATAACAAATTAAAACCAATTTCTTTTTGCATTTTCTCCTACAGATGAAATCTAAAATTCTTTAACAATGCGTATTTACGCCTATTTATGAATTCATTCACGATTATGTATTGTCGGCCACAAATCAAGAGACACCGATCCTTAATTTTGAATCATAGTCACCTCTTGATATGTCATCCTCCATACTCAATTTGCACGCCTTAATGACAAATTTATACTTGTAGGGACTCACAATATGGTGGTCTCAGATTAATCTTAACACGATCTCGCAAATTTCAGGTGAATATAAATTAACATATTTACATTTATAATTTCTGAGGGAGATATCTTAGATAAAATCATGCATACATTTCTCTTAAATGGAAGCAAATAAATACCAATGAGGACACGAGCTTTGGTATTTAATAAACGAGTTTATCTTTTAAGTACTATGTTAAAAGTTATCAAGTTTTAACTTCCTTTTTATGATTTTTATAATATGTATACATATTTTTTTATTTCTAATAACGGGCACCCTTGAGCAAGTAAGTACATTAGCGCATTTGCCGCAAACTGCTACTCATTTTATAGTTACCCGGTGGGAACCTGTGAACCAAGTCACGGAGGTACGAGTAGCATCGCCCATGCCACACCACCACAGACCCGTTCATAGGGCGGGCCACATTCATCCATCATCTGAGGAAAGGACAAGAAACACACAGAGAGAAAGAACATCCATTCCCGAGCCGGGATTCGAACCCAGGTCCTCCCCATCCGTAGTCAGTTACGCTAACCACTAGACAGGTTGGGAGGCTATAATATATATATATTTATGTTACCGTGAAAGACCGAAATCAGAGAATGTCGACATTCACCGGTGAATGTCAACACATACCAAAAACGTTGGTGAAAGACCGTACAATTGATCACATTTCTTGCACTTTCGGACCATCGCCGGTATATGTCGACAATCACAGACAAGCTTTGGTGGAATTTGAAAAGATGATTAAAGAGCTCGAAAAGGAGATAACAGAAGGCCATTCCCGGGCTTCCCTTTCCACCACAGCATTTAATTTGTTTTTAATTTGTTTGTTGTCAGGTTTGTCCCGCGGGTTAAAAATCCTCTACACTTCCTCTACTCACCGTGATTGGTCATTCCTCCTTTCTAAGAGAGGCGATAAGTTACGTCACACATGTGACGTTTTTCACGCCTGAAATATTGAGATAAGAAAATGCAAATCTGCATATGAGATGAAACGCATATTCAAGATTCACCATTAGTGCATTGTGGATGTCGACATTTGCCGGTGTAAGTGAGAAATGAGGATATCTAGCAAATATTTCGGACATACACCAAGCGACTACGTGAATGTTGACATTCACCAGCAAATGTCGACATTCTCCAGATTTCGGACTTTCACGGTAACATATATATATATATATACATATATATATATGTGTGTGTGTGTGTGTGTGTGTGGTGCATACAGGGTGGTTAATAAAATCATTTTACATTATTTTATATTTCCTTTACTTTTAAATGTTGACAGTTACGGTCACGGAAAAAATTTGATGTAAGGAAAAATAGGTATGCGTTGCATAATAAGACTTTCAATACTCCATAGGTTAAATTTGATAATTATTTGTCCCATCTGGAAAAGTAAAGGAAATTTGGGAGGAAAAAGTCAGTTACAAAGGTGTAGATTATCAACTATCTAGTAATAAGGCATGCACGACCCATTAATTTGGGTGTGAATCACATGATAGACAGAAAGAATTATTTGTCAGCAGGCACTTATGAATCTCCCATTCATATTTTCCATGTTATTTTCAGTTCATTTTATGAAAGACGAAAGTGTCTGATGCATTACATGATGTCATAGTGGTGGAACTGCCGCGAGGGTGTTGTCTATGTTCATTTCTTCACATGTCTGTGTGCAGGGTGTCGTTACTACTAAATATTCGCTACTTCACAATTTTGTTATCGTTGTCTCTATTTCGTTTGGTTTTTAAAACAATTTAACTAACTTCCCAATTCAAAATTTTGTTGCAATGAAAATAAAATCCTAATTATTTTTCTTAACTATTACTTTTATCTGATGTATCCTATTTCTACCATTTAATGATGACCAGATTTAAAATTCTATTTTTAACTGATAATTTTAAAGTATTTCTTATTTTATATAACGAAAAATTTTAAATTATTTCTTAATTTAACTGACTTCAACTTATTTCTTATTTTAACTGATAATTTAAACTTATTTCTTATTATAATTGATTACTTTTGCTTCGACTCAACAAGAATTTTCTTAAATTCATTATGTTACAGGCTACTTGATTTTGCTCCAAAAGTTTCGCTTAATAATATCTATCTTCAATGTATAGCTCATATTATTACGTCAATAATAAGTATTTTCGCAGATCTTGTAGCTGAGTCATTTTTATACATCACCTGTGGAAAAACTCTTTTTTGACCTCTGAAGGGGGAGTCGAACCCACGAACTGATGAACATTCAAATGATTACTCGGAGAAATCTTGAAAAATTGTGATATTGTAGATTTATTCTCTATAAATTCAATTGTAAGTAAAAGAAAAAAATATTTATAGGAATTCATATAAATTTCTTTGTATAAATTTAATCCATGTAGAAATTCCAATGTTAATTAAAATAATTTACTCATAATTAAAATTTTAATTTTTTTGTCCTACTATATTAAAGAATGAGTAAATGATGTATTAAAATATAAAAATTTCAATGACTTAATTTCTTAGAATAATAAATTTTTAATTAAGAGCAAATAAGGACAAGCCCGTATATACACATACTGAATAATTTCGAAACATTAATTATTTATAGTAAATGCCTTATGTTAATATACACTATTTTATCCGACAATGTTGTTGAAAATTTAAAAAAAATTTTTCAACTCTTAAGTTGTTTATTTTTTGCGATTTTCACAGCAAAACAATCTTATATATATATATATATATCCCTTTTCAAAGAAAATTAAATAGACGCTTTTTAAACTAATTATTATATATATTTAAAAATTGCTCTTTTGAATGAATAAAATGTAAATTCTTCGACAAAAAATGTAAATCTTTCGACGAGGAAGAGAAAAATTTCGAGGTGATCACGAAAGAGAAGTTTTTTGTTTTGACTAGGTTTTCATTGTGAGAATGAGAGTATTTCGTTTTAATAAATAAAACATTTTATCAGACAATTTTATTTCATGTTTTTTTTTTTTTTTTTACATAAAAGTAACTTTTACTATTAAAAAGCTTGGTTTGACAATAATTTTTCTTAAGTATATGAAAAGAAATTTATATTTTCAAGCAGGATATAAAATTATTATTTTTAGTTATTGCATTAGATGTCCAGCTGCTAATTTCTCCAGATCAAAGTTTCTGAACTCAGGCAACTACTTTGTAATTTTGAGCTTTGATCTTATAACATGATCGACATCTGACTTGGTTCTAGACACTACTCTAGGGACGCTGTAGCTGTATGGGTTAGGGCGTCGTTTTTATTGTCTGAAGATAGTGAGTACGAACCCAGAATAGGTAGTGGGAGCAATGTCGTCCAAATGAAATGATACCTTTGAAGGGTGGCAGGTACGAGACAGTCTTTGAGAGTCTTCTGCATGGTCCTTGTTTCTAAATGTTGAAGACTATTATTCGGCAACTTCCATCAAACTAGTTGAGCATAACTCAAGACTAGGTACAAGTTGGTGCTCACTTCTCAACACACTAGTTTAGGGACAGTAGTCCTTCAAAAACTAAACATGAAATACACTTTTAATGACGTTCTTGTGTAGAAACATGTATTGAACCCGATATATTAGTTTGGGGAAAAAGTAATCCATTATTTTTTCGGTAGACGTCAGTAGTGATCGCTATCTTGTCAGGTATCTATCAAATAATTTCAGATTTAGGCTCGTTGGAAAGGTGACATTTGACACTAAAATATCCTCTTGCGGTTTTTTGTTTGATTAATTCAGTTACGAGTACAAAGTTTTAAAAATGGAAGACAACAAACAGAAAATTCGATACAGTTTCGTTTTTCTCTTGTAACGGCGAAAAAGATAGCCGGGTGGCTAAAATTGTGAAAGGTGTTTATCGTCCTATATAAGACTGTAACAACCAGTTACGTAAAATTTTTGTTTCGTCGATTCCGTTCGGGTATTTTTGATGTTAGAGATGCACCTCGCATGTGGATACAGCATCGTCGAAAATGTCTGTAAAATAACAAAAATGGTCGAAGTTAACCTCATGTCAGCAGTAGTAACGCGCAAGACCTAAAAATCTACATGAAAGCTGTTTTAAACCTTTTTACAAAGCGAATCCAAAAGAAGTTACATAAAGTTCACGTGAAACTAATGGATTTCTTTTTCCCCAAACTAATATTTCGGACGTTAGAACGTAATTTTATTCTCACTTAAGTTACCACTATCCTAAATGGTCCAAAATCACAGTGCCTTACAACATGCATCTTCAATGGAAATATACGTCTTAATGATGATTGATAAGAAAAAACTATGTTTAGTAGAAAAACTGTAAATATACTTGTATTAAAATCTTTTAAAAATTGATAAGAAATGTAATGATTGATTAGAAAATAAATATGCTTAGTAGAAAAACTATAAGCACACTTGTATTAAAATTTGTATGAGAAGTATTCCCTGATTGCTATGGAGGATATTCTTACAGCTTCCAAGCATTCCATGCAGAAATATTCAAACAGGAATAAAAACAAATTATCTATCATTCAACTATGTCTATGCTACGATCTTCAAATTTCAATAGTAAAGATATAGTCGTAGAAGTAGTCAAGCCCTAAACTTTGACTTGCATGACAGACATTTTTTCACTCAGATATCATTGAAACTACAAATTAGACATTGATTTCTGACATTTATATTGATGAAGAAAAAGGAATGTCTGAGTGACACACATTCGTCGTGTCTATTTATCACAGAATCCCAAAACATAACGGATTCGATATTGATATCGGATGTTTCCAATTTTTTTTTAAAGCGTTCTCCCTTTATGTATTCTGTTATTGTGAATTGTGGAGAAATAAGTTTAAAAAATCTTATTTTTCTCGCAATATTAAAATGCAAAAAAGAGTACTTAGAAATATACTGTAATAGTTAAAAGATTGTGAACAAAAACAAGACTTATGGGCAAATATCCTTTCTAATTTTTAATTTGTGTTGCATCTCAATGTATATTCTTAATATTACTATAATGAAATTTATTCCTTAAATTTGTTATTGGTTTTTCTTTCTGTTTCTAATAACAAACGGGATTGTTCTTTAAGTATCAAGATGCTTTAGCTATAAAATAAGGATACGGGAGTCTTTAACTTTTAATAAGGACTCTATTAATTTTAACATAACGGTCTTTCTCATCTATATAGAAACAAAACAAAATAATAATACGAGTGATTTTATTTCTGTTAAAGTTTCCTTACTCCTTTATATTAGGTTGGGGAAAAAGTAATCCATTATTTTTTCGGTAGACGTCTGTAGTGATCACTATCTCGTGAGGTATATATCAAACAATTTCAATTTATGCTCATTGGAAAGGTGACATTTGACACTAAATTATTCTCTTGCAGTTTTTTGTTTGATTAATTCAGTTATGAGTACAAGGTTTTAAAAATAGAAGACAACAAACAGAAAATTCAATACATTTTAGTTTTCCTTTTATAATGGCGAAAATGCTAACCAGGTGACTAAAATTGTGAAAGGTGTTTATCGTCCTACATATGACTGTAACAACCAGTTACGCACAATTTTGGTTTCGTCTATTCCGTTTGGGTATTTGGATGCTAAAGATGCACCTCGCATGGATACAACATCGTAGAGAATGTCTATAAAATATCAAAAATTATCAAACTTGACAGCATGTCAGCAGTCGTAGCTTCGCACAAGACCTAAAAATTTACATGAAAACTGTTTAAAATCTTTTTACAAAGCGAATCTGAAAGAAGTTACAAAAAGTTCACGTAAAAATAATGGATTTCTTTTTCCCCAACCTAATATATCATATTCATGGAACGAATATTTTAATAGCAAAATATTTGGGAATAAAATAACTGCTTTTTTCTTTTGCTTTTCATTTACTAAATTAAAAACAAAGGACAATGAAAACAATTATAAAAAAAAAAAAAATCGTCCTTGCCGATTTAAACTAACCATAAAGTGGATGTTATGATTTATTTAATGCTTGCATAAATAATAAAATATTTATATTTAATGTGCTTTATATGCTACATGAAATAAATTTATCTTTATTTAATGAAATATTTATTTTTCAATAGCGGTATCAAAAGAGACAAATCTCCAATAATGTATAAAATAACCCATCCCACTAAGATATTGGCCAAAATTTTTTTTCCAACTGCTCACTGAAGAGCTCATCCCACTGACAAATTGACTTGTTTTTGATGGGTGGATCAAAGTGTATATTCAACATTATTGGTGAAAACGATTATTTGCTTAACTTATAGACCAATTACAAGTAAAATAAAGTGACGTACACATGATCTCAACTGTAACAAAAGAAATAACCACTTTGTGGTTAATAATTTCCAAGAAACTATGACCTTTGTGTACAATAATTAATCTTAGAAGATTAACATGTTAAAGTTTGTTTGATAAGTGAGATGCTTAAATAGTGAAATACGTTGGCTTGTAGGAGCGCTATGTGATGAGACTAATAACCTACACTATTTTATGATAAATTGTCTTAAACTATAAAATCAATAATATTGAATCAATCATCAGTAACCATGGAAACTAAATTTCGTCTAACTATTAAGTACTGAAAGTAGCATAATTTTGCCGTAGACAACTAATTATTTTTGACACGTTTATTATGACGAAAATTTTGAATGGAGTTAAAAGGCACAGATTCAAATTTTTGAATTTTGAACATTTTGATTAAATGGTATTCCTTTATATTGATTCACATAGACAAGAAAACTTTACAAATCGTCTCTGTTACATAAGAATGTTACTTAATTAGAGCAGTTATAAATTCCTAATGTAAAAATTCTATATTAAAAAATTGTTGCACACGTTACAAGTAATTAATTAATAAGTAAGCTAATTATATCTTTTCCATATATATTATTAACTCTATTATTGATATATATTATATTTCATATATTTTATTAATATATTATTAACATTTCACATATTAAAGGTAATATTTTAAAGCTATTAATACTTGAATTCAGATATTTAAATAAACAATTTTAATTAATATTTAATAAATTCTTCGTAAAATATAAAATAGTTGCAAAAATTCTGATTTTGTTAACTGAAAATATTTATTTTCCTTCTATAGAAATGAGAATTAAAAATAAATGTTTTGTATTTTCAAAGGTGTAAATATTTTATCCAAGAAAAGTATGGTCATTATAAAATAATGTAAAATTATTAGAGGTTAAATAAATTGCTATTGGAATTTCATGTAAATACAATTTAAAGGAAAGGGAAAAAAGAACAGTATAATGTCCGTATTTTTGCGAGAAATAAGGGAAAACAGTGATAAATTTCCCTCAAGAGCATACGTGGGTGTCCAAGGTGAGATTTTTCCCATGTCTACGAGTCTTTTGGTAGACCTCATCATAATATTTACATTTTGATTTTTTAATTGCTTGCAAGAAAACCTTGAATGGAAAAAAGATATAAAAAGTGTCGAGATGAAACAAAAAAGAACAAGCATAGTGAATAAATAAACGCTTCGCTTGATTTATCGAACAATTTATTATTGCGCTAGCAGACTGTTATATCCTAATTCGGTAAGGGAATAAATAAAAAATCCCTCTCCTTGCAGACGAGCAAACGATTTACTAATGATTTATGGTTGTCTCAACACACCTTTTCTGCAGAAAGAGAGAACTTGGAAACTTCCTCTTCTGTTGTATACGAAAAGAAAACTGATAGTTTTTACAGAAAATAATTTTATAAAAAAATTAACATACTTTCAATTGTAAGAATATTAAATTGCAAACGATTTTTGTTCCTTCATTTTATTTTGAAATCCTATTCTTAAATTGAATGAAAAAAGCAGACTTAGTGTAATTTTAGAATGTTCTAAGAGTAGTTAATCAATTAAAACTAGAAATATGTTATTTTTTTGTAATAAAATCCAAATGGTGTATCCCTCGCACAGTTTCAAATGCCGCGAAAGAAATTGATTGCTTAGATTTATGCCAAATTTTATTGGCAAAAAGCCCGTAAGGCTCTTGTTAATTTGTGGATATCTTTCCAAAATGGAATTTATTGTTATAAAAAAAATGGGGAAAAGAGCATTTGGAAATAAATTAACTTCTCAAATCACTTGGCTCTTAGATCTTAAAACGAATGATGATTTTAGAAAGAACAATACTGACAGTGATTTTTTTTTACTATGTGCGATAAATTTGATTTGCTGAGTAATGAATCACTGGAAATTAATTTTTACAGTTTAAGAATGAGTAACGATAATTAACTAGTTTTACCTTTTGCCTATGCTGTTATGTGAACTGTACCAAATTAGATATTCAATGATTGTTTGAAATAGTAGAATCGAACATTAATTTTAAATTGTCAATAATGAAAAAGCATGAAAAACAGAAATATTATGAAAATAATTGACAGTAATTTGTAAAAATGTACCATTCTTTTATGAATGGTATCTTCATGGAATACATCATTAAAGAGTTTTTTATAAAAGAAAATTTGATTATTTTTGTATTTTTGAGTATTAATATTTTTCTAGAGAATCCCATTTAATGATTCCAGTCTTTTGACTTGCTTAGACTGATGATACTTTTAGTTAAGAAGTGTTAGCACAAAATATTAAATAGAAGCAATTTTTATTATCTTTTCTAAAAAAAATAGCTAAAAAATAGAAATATTCCTTTCATGATGCCCAAAAATGCTTAATTAAACTAGATGATGTTTAAAAACTAGATGATGTGATAATTGTTAGGTTTAAGTATTTTCCTCTAAATGAAATTGATCATGTGTCTTAATTACAAAAATATTTGATTTTATAGATAATAATATTTAATGGTACATATACTATATATATATATATTCAACCAACATTTATCTTGTCTTCAAAGGAATTAATGTTTTACAAAGTAATATCTTTAAAATTGTTTTCAAAATTAATTATAGATAAGATATATAAAGCACATAACAAAATTTTAATCAATTGCAAATGGTTTTAGTATTTATAATTAGTTTAAATATCTCTTTTTTAATTTATTATAACTTGCTCCAGATGTATGAGCCATAAAACGTATGTTTTAATCTAATATATTTCCAAATAACAACAAAATTTTTTTTATATTAGCAGACTTATTATATTACAGTTTTAAATTGTTGGGGATTACAATTTAATACTCGTTTCTTCAAATTTTAATTTAAGCTTATTTTTAGGTATAATCACACCACGTATTCGCAGAGTACTTCCTAAAATTAATTTAATTCTATCGTAGCATTATAATTAGGATGGAAACCGATTAAAAAAACAGGTCTCATTTAGAATTCATTAAAACATTTCGTAATTTTTAGAAACATAGGAATCTTATATTTATAAAATTATTAACTTATCTGTTTGTCTACTTGAGGTATTTACTTATTTTAATGCTAAATAATTTTTTGTACTTAATCAGCTTATATTCACAGTTCACTTTTATAATCAGATTACAAATGTTTACCAATG
>JAPDSC010035315.1:0-10168 GCA_026290005.1 Latrodectus geometricus | reverse complement strand
ATACATACATACATACATACAAGTTTCTTAAATTTTTAATAACTTTCTTCTCTTGATAAAAAACAAAAAATTTTGTTTTAAAATGCGTGAACATTAAATATTAATCTGATATAAAGTAACAGTTCCTAAACTTTATCATAGTGAAAAGTTTATATTATCTTTTATCGAGAAAATTTGAAATTTGACATTATTTTTAAGAAATTAATCATTGAATAATAATTTTAATTCTGATATTAGTCAAAGTTTAAGATTCCCATAAAATAGTTGCTGGCTTGATCACTTTACAATTACTTTTTCTT
Source organism: Latrodectus geometricus (assembly GCA_026290005.1). NCBI lineage: Eukaryota > Metazoa > Arthropoda > Arachnida > Araneae > Theridiidae > Latrodectus > Latrodectus geometricus. Next base: position 9,869 of record JAPDSC010035315.1, on the reverse strand, counting down.
ACATATGTAAATTTGGTTTGATTTATTTGTCGATCAATTAAAATGAAAATCAACCTTTAGTGGATTTTGAGCCACAAATATCTGAGCTCGACATTGGGTATAAAATTCATTAACTGTTCCATTGAAGACACAAAAATAATTGAATAACTGTGTAAAGCCTATTAAATATATTTACTTTATTACTTCTCTTCATTCACGAAAAGAAATGCAAATAACAGAAACAGTCAGCCATGGTAATTTAGCAGAAAAACATATTGTTCTCCTTGTCACGAGATAGCGAGTTTGATATCAAAGCTAACCGAAGACTATCGTGCTGAGAAAGCTTATTCACGTTAAAAATTCTATAACGTTCATTGTCGTTCTTTATGTGTCACGTGAAGAGAATAGTGCTAGCACAGATATTGACTCCGTCTTTTGTCCGTGGTTCGGAATTAAGAAGCGATTGGTCATGTTTAGCGACCAGAAGTGTAGGCAACTGGATAGGTACTGTAATTAACTAATTAACATTACCTAATAAAAATGAATGCTAATAAAAGAACTTCTCTAATTTACTCACGGTGAATGATCACATCAACTTGAAACTAGGTTAACTTAAAATTGCGAAAGAACATAAAAATGCTTCTTAAAAACAACAAAGTCTCAAGTTAAACATTTGCATTAATATATAATTCAAATTAAAAGTGTTAAAATTAACAAAGAAATTCACTTTAAATAAAATCATGACTATTATTATAAAAATTTAAAAAAATTTTCAAGATTCGCTTAAATTTAGAAAATTTGCTTGAATTAAGAAGAAATTTGCTTAAGATTTTCTTAAACAAATTTTAAAGTTACTATTCTGAGTTAAATAATAAAATATCATCGGATTGTTACCAGAATTACTAAATATTAAAAGCACTCAAAAATTATATAAAAAAAAATATTTTAATTTGCTAAGAAAATAATCTTAAAACTCTTGCTTTGAATGCTGATTTTCGTTTTCATAATTCTAATTATTAATAGGAAATATTGTTCAAATTTTTATTTTGAATTACTTTGTGTTTTATGGATTTTCTTCAATCATTGCTTTTATTAAGAAAAAAAATTGATTTTATAGTAAAAATAATTTCAGTTTGAATTGCTTAAAAAAGAATTATTAAAAACAATAAAATTAAATAATTTGCAAGTCCTATGTAATACAAATTATATAATATTTAATCATATATAATTTCAACTTCTGTCCAGGTAAAATGAGTATTCGGGTAAATCCTCACTTAAAAAGTAGGCACTGAATACGGAATAATTTGCGATCTGGTCTTCAGTTCAACAGTTCGTGTGATCGATTCTTACTTTGCTTGTTTGTTTGTTACAAATCTAATAGATTTTGAAGTGTATACCATAAAACAAAAATAAGAAAAGAAGAGTTTTTCTGTAACTTTTTACAAATAATCTTTTGATTTTGGAGTTTAGATACAACATGAGCTTATAAATATTTTTGGGAACGACTCAAACCACCCATAATAATCCTGAACACTATAACATTTAGCGCTAAAGACAGCACATCATCATATTTAGGGAATATAATTTTTTACTAGCGGGCCAAAGCTGTTAACTTTCATGGACTAAAAAATCTATACCTCCATTCGTGGAAAAAATTACGATGTGAAAAAAAAAAATAATAGTTATTTTTTTAACGATATATCAAGTTATAGATCCGTTAAAAACAAATTGAATGAGGTGTGGGATATTTAAAATTCCCTTTAGCTTTGAGATTTTAAATATTATAGTCGAGTCTCTTCACAGCATTCCAATGTATTTTCAATTCAGAACATATCAAGATAGCTTGAAATAACGTTTGCTGAGATAGTAGAAAACAATACTTTTCCAAAAATTGAAAGAAACAAATATCATTATTTTTGTAAATAAATTATACTGGGAATATAGAAAAAGGGGGGGATTCCAATGTCATTAAGTATCTTTTCTCTTTTTCTTAATGGTTACTAACTGATGATAATTTTAAACGAGGAAAAATATCAGATGCTTCCGTTTTTGAAGCGAGCAAAGTTCCGGAAATGCAGGCACCGTGGTATAAGTAACTTTAGTGTGAATTAAAAAATTCTAAGAACTAATTACTATGTCAGTACTAATTACGATTTAAATAAATTACAAACTCTACAATCTGTATTTCAAATTAAAACTTAGCCTATGTTTTTAGTTGGTTCGTGACCAGCAACTTGATGCATGTTTTATTCTATTCTGTATAGCTGTTCGGAATTCAACATAAGGCAAAAATTCAGCGGACATGTAGAATAAAGATTCTATTTGCGTATTTATGTAGTTTCTTCTCATTCTGAATGCTAGTGATTAAAATTTACGCAGACAGAAGCTTCTCAACTAATTTACAGTGACCCAAATATTATGGATTTAAAGTTAATAAGAGTTGATTACAATTACTCTCATAAATCCCTATTCCTGAATTCATCCTAGATTGCTCAGAATTTTTGATCCCCATACCTTTTTTGGAACTAAACTCTAGATAAAATTTCATAGCGTTTATCAGAATCAATTCAGCAACCATAAAAACTATTGAATGGTACTGTCATGGACAGGGGTAACTGTAGCCTGGTTGGTTAGAGTATCACTCTCATTATTGGGAAATAGTGAGTTTGAATCCCGGCTTAATCAAAGAGCTTTCGTACTCATAAATGTTCAGTTAAATAGTTCGTGGTCGCATTGTCCTCCAAGCGAAATGATACCACTGGGGATGGTAGGTGAAATATTAGGGGGTCTTTTGCTTGATCCCTGCTTCCAAATAATCTGGTTGCTTCTATTTAACTGGTAGAGTCCATCTCTGGGCTAAATAGAAGGAAAGTATTCTGACGCAACAACTGTTATGGACGGACTGTTTTTTACTGTTTCTAACTTCTGTGAAAATGTTGATTTTGAATAAATATTATATCGCTTTTCGTGTATCACCACGTGTTTCTTTGTTAATACAGAAGATATACTTACAGAGTTATAGCTCTTTTCATATAGAAAGATTTAACTCAAGTGAATTTCCAAATTGCAAAGTAACAACTTCTCAACAATTTATTGTAATTAAAACAATAAATGTTATTGATTGCTCTTGATAATTGTGCTTGAAAAGAAAACATGTCGAGCTTCAAGTTTCTGATTTAGACATTCATCACACAAGCAATCTCTTTTCAATTTTTGAGCAGCACCAAACTAAAAGATCTTATATAGTAATTTCCGTTGTATCTAGTCAATTTTTATATCATACGCACCTCAAGTCTGTCGATGTTTCCAAATTGTATAAGACCTTTCTTCCCCTTATTGGACCAATTTAAGAAATATTAGGTTGGGGAAAAAGAAATCCATTATTTTTACGTGAACTTTTTTTTAACTTCTTTCAGATTCACTTTGTAAAAAGGTTTAAAACAGTTTTCCTGTAGATTTTTAGGTCTTGTGCGAAGCTAAGACTGCTGACATGCTGTCAAGTTTGATAATTTTTGATATTTTATAGACATTCTCGACGATGTTCCATGCGAGGTGCATCTTTAGCATTCAAATATTTAAACGGAATCGACGAAACAAAAATTGTACGTAACTGGTTGTTACAGGACACTTTTGACAATTTTAGCCACCCGGCTATCTTTTTCGCCGTTACAAGAGAAAAACGAAAATGTATAGAATTTTTTGTTTGTTGTCTTTCATTTTTGAAACCTTGTACTCGTACCTGAATTAATCAAACAAAAACCGCAAGAGTGTGTCAAATGTCACCTTTCCAAAGAGCATAAATCTGAAATTGTTTGATAGATACCTCACGAGATAGCGATCACTACAGACGTCTACCGAAAAAATAATGGATAACTTTTTCCCCAAACTAATACAACAACATTTAGTAAATATATCAGCTTTTTAAAATACTATTTGTAACTTGATTCCCCATTATAACATGTGGAATTATAAAATAAGCCGCCATTTTTAACCCTCAGAAGTCATTTCACACCTTTTCAGGAGATGGAAACTCTTTATGAGTTAATCTTTAGGAATGATGGAGAATATGTATTCTCTATATTTCTTGTGTATTCTTTTTAAGCATTTTTAAAGTTGTGTATTATATTATTTTTTCTTTACCTTCTCCCTTACCCATGTGGGAAAATAAAGTTCTTACAAGAGTGTGTATTATAAGACGATAAAATAACTCTGAATAAGAAAATTATTCCAATGGTTCATCTTTTTCTTTCTTTCTCTCACTCCTTGTGGGTGGAGCTAGCATCATTTAGGAAGTGTTAATATCTCTAGATGACACGAAACTCTTGAAGCAAGTTTCTTTTGGATCTCTTAAGATACGCGAAATTGCAAAGCGTGACATCTTTTTATCACTTCTCACCTTTTTTTTCGGGGAAAGGGAGAAGTGCACGAAACAAATTTTAATAACAATTATTTTTTTCGATCAAGAACACAATTGAAAGAAAAAGATAAACGACACATTTTTCGAAATGTATTGTTTAGCTCACTTTCTAAATTCCTTTTTCTTATTTTTTCATTTATTTTTGCAAACAGATTTTGTTTGAACTCACTCAGTGTGGTTCTAGTTTCGTAAATACTATATTTTTTCATTTTGTAATATCCCCCCCCGTTTAAAAGAGAGAGAGAGAAAATTTTTAATAAACTAATTAAATTTTTTTAGGTAATAAAGAAATTAGTGTCAAATTTTATAATCTGTTTTGTGTGGTTTTGTTTAATTTTCGCTTCATAATGATTTTTTTTTGAATGAATTAATTCAGACGGGGCCTGGATTTCAAATCATTACAAACAATCATAGCCTATGATGGAATTGAACCCATGAACTGTTAAAGAGAAACTGGAGTTTCAACCTTTTGGTTCATCAATCCTCCAGGAAGGGAAATTGCACAAAATACACAAAAAAGGATTTAATTTTCTGAAATAAAAGCTGATAACATTTTATTCCTATATAGAAAAATATTTAATTTAATTAAATATTTTTTTTTCATATTTATGTTATAATTTTTATTGATACTTAAATATTTAAAATTACCCACTCATTCAAACAAGATTTTCGAAGGAAAAAAAAATCCCGAAATTTTGATTTTGTTTGTTAGAATTTAGAATGTAAATGTAATTTAAATTATACCAGATAAAAACTTCTTTTTAAATATTTAATAAAAATTGTTTAAGGTAATTTAGAACTAAAACACACTTCTTTCTATGTTGAAGATAAATTTTTTGGAAGAAAAAAATGTTCTTGAAATTTATGTTTAAAGAGATGCTAAAAATGCTATCAAAATTAAAATATGAAAGAAATTTTACATCATGAATAAAAAAAATCTTATCTGAAAATATCAATCAAGTTGAATTTTTTGATTTGATATTTTTCATCAGTTTCTGTTAAAGATATATTATTTTAAAGAAAGCAAAATTTTTGAAATTTAATTTCTTATAATTAATCAGACAACAACAAGGATGAAAATGCATGTAAAACCTATTAGAAAATCAAATATTTACATTTCATTTATTAGTATATAAAATAAATCTATAAAATATATAATCTAAAAGATAAAACTATAATAAAATTTGCGATACCTGCTTAAATGCTAAATAATATCTGATTTAACATTGTTTGAAAATACTTAAAATTTTTGCATCTGTTTTATGTTGAAGATAAGGTTTTTGAAATAAAAGGTCTGAAGCTTTCCTGTTTAATGAGAAAAGGATTACAAAGAAAACAAGGAATGCAAAAGAATACTGCTTTTGCTATCCAAAATTTTCTCTTAAATGTTTACTAAGATTTTATTTAATGTTTTAGGGTTAGCCAGAAAACTATTAAGATAAAAGTGTAACAAGTAGAATTCTAAAATATAAATAATATTTTTATTTTTTTTTTTAAAAAAAATTACTTAAATATTTAATAAAATATGATTTAATATTGTTTTGAATGGAAGAGGTATATAAAGTGTCACACTTATTTTACGCTTAGAATAAACTTTATTATAAAAATAACCCTTTTAAAACTTAAATGTTTAGAATTACATAAAGAAAAGGTTAAGATAAAAATAAGAGAATTTTTTTAGATTAACTGTTTAAAAAACATTGATTTAACACTGTTATAACTTGAGAAATGAATGCTGGATTTTGACGAACCAAAAAATTTTTAAAATGGAGAAAACGCATTATCGTTTTCATATTCAGAACCAAGTAAGTATCTCCAGACACTTTAACTCATTAGGAAGAACAATCCAGGCTTAACCCCAGCATATCTGTTCTTGTCTCAATCTTCAGCTACCTCTACCCTGGAGAACCAGAAAGTTGGAAGATGGTGGTATAAAACAGAACGAAAGAACACCTCGCCAGTAATTAAAAAAGCAAACCATTAAGAACATAAAAAAAGAGCAGTGGAAGTAGAACAATTGCTCCTGCGAAGCCTTTTCTACCGCTTGATGACGTCATCTTTCCCATTCTTTCGGGCCGGGAACCGAAATAGAAGAGTTAGTTGGCAAAAGTGGCATCATTGGTCTCATGCGGCCTTCAATACCATTCACTCCTGAGTCGAGACCTTATATATTTAGAGAAGTCTTCGTACTTTGTCGGCTAATTTGTAAGAGTTATGCGACTTTTCTGATTAAGCTGAAACTCGACCACAAGCAACGCAATCAACGCTGATTGTGTTGTTTCAAGTGTTATCAGTTCAAAATCAGGCTCACAGTAATTCCACATTTTTACTAGCTTCGTCTCTAAAATTACTTTTATTCACAAGACTAAATAAATTTAAAAATTCAATGAATACCTAAATTTTTTGGTACATATATGACCAAAACAATACAGTGGATACTGAATTTTACTAGCTTCATCTCTAAAATTACTTTTATTCAAAAGACTAAATAAATTTAAAAGTTCAATGAATACCTAATTTTTTTGGTTCATATATGACCAAATACTATACAATGGATACTGAATTTTATAAGCTTCGTCTCTAAAATTACTAATATTCACAAGACCAAAATAAATGTAAAAATTCAATGAATACCTATTTTTTGGTGAGTATAAGACCAAAAATAATACAGTTAACAGTAAAAATGATACATTTTTGGTCAAAAAATGAAACACGGAATTTCGTATTTCTAGTAGTTAATTCTTTGCACTACTTAGTAATAAAATAAAAGTGGCAAATTTCCTTTTAAGGATTGCTTTAAAAGTTCTATAAAAATTCTATTTTTTTTGTGGGGGAGGGATGGAATATTCTGTAAGAAGAATTCAAGTAAAACTAGAAATCATGTTCTCTTAAAGAAAAATGACACTAGAACACCGTATTTCCTCAAACAAGTCTTTAGAATTATACACTCTTATTACTAAATGAAAATTCTAAGGAATTTCTAAGTTTTATTGGGGAATATAAAATTATTTAAATAATATTTTTTATAATTATATATAAATAATAAATAAATATCATTTATTATATATAATTATTATATATATAATATGCATTATTATTATTATATGTAATGATTATATATAATAAGTAAATATAATATATATAATAAATAAATATCATATATATATATATAAAATAAATAAATATATGAATAAATAAAAATTAATAAATAATAATAAAAAAATTAATAAAAAAAATAATTAAAAAAACATTAGGAATGCTGTGTTCTTGTTTGAAAGCCAGTGTGAAGAATTTCAAACTTCAATATATTAATTCTTTGAATTAAAAACATTGTTAGATAAAATACTTAATAATTTTAAATGCTATTTAAAATCTTAAGTTTTAATCAAAATATTAGTATTACATAAGAAAGTAATATAAAACTATTTTGTATTCTAAACCATACAATGAACATTAAAAAACATCTATGTTTTTCCAAAAACACTGAGGAATTCTAAACTTTTGAAAATAATTCTCAAAACTGCTGGATCTATCATCATGTTATCATATATGAAGATAAATAAATTCTGTAATAAGCAGACCATTTGTGTTTTGCATGTGAAATACCCAGTAAGAAACAATATACTACGTTATTTTCATTACAGTAACTGATATTTGCGATAGTCTACTTTCTATCTCTTAACATGCTCTTTGTGATAAAATAAATATCTATTCATTATTATTATTCACTACTCGTGATTTACGATATTAAATGAAAAGGTAGGGATTTTATCCAAATCCAAAACTATTTTTTAATGATATCATATGGAAACACATTTATTTTGAATTGTTATTTACATGATAGTGTAGTATCGTGATTTGAATAGCAATACACAATGCATTTGCACTAACCTCGAATCTGTAAGTTACAAAAAAAATTATTGCCAACATAGATAATAAGCCCTGATTTGGCGAAAAAATATCACCAAAATGAAGCATTTTAATGCCATAATCTCTTAGGAACTAAGATAATCATTACATTAAGTCAAAATATAGAGAATTTTTAAAAAATGTATATATTCATATAGAAATACATTTTATCTGATTAATATAGTTACTTTTTTTATAGAAAATATAGCGATTTTACATATAAGCCTTATTTCCTATATTGAGTTATTTCTTTTACTGTTTTAATTACATTTTTTGCTGAAACTATATAATTTAATTAAAATATGTCTTATATAATAAATAATTAATATATTATTTGAAAATTTTAAGATAATTTGTTAAATGCAAGATTTTTAGCAGTTTATTTAATGAAATCCTATTTAAAATTTCAAGCTGAAAGGATTAAACATTTTTATGCAGTAATTTTAAGCTCAAGTTAAAATAAGGAATGAAGAGTCAAGTTTTTAAATTTAGAATTCGAACGTCTTATCTTTGATAAGAGTTTAATTAAGCAGCAGCTTAAAAATTATCCAAATTATTCTTTTATTATTTGGACAGCGGGGATATATAAACTACATTATTATTTTACTTTTGGAAAGTTTTCAATAATTTTTTGTACAGAATATTTAAACTACGTTGCATAAAAGATTAAATTGATTACTTAATTAAATTTTAAGTCACACACAAATATTTTTTCGTATTTTTGCAAAGATTTATAAAATACTTAATGAAAATATATTTTTCTGAGGAACAAAATTCATAACGAATGGAAAATATAATCTGGAAAATAAAAAAGGTAAATGTAAAAAAATAGCAGAATCTTAAGTGACTTTGTTCATAACGCTTAAAACTTACAAAATTATGTAAAACAAGGTATAAAAGTAATATAATAGATTAAATAAGCAGTGAAAAAATATGCTTGAAAAATTCTTGTTATTTTTAGATGCAAATCCTTTACTTAATGATTTTATGTTATTCATCTATATTTTTTAAGGATATAACAATAAGAATAAATTTAAAGTTGGGCTTCAATAATTGTTAAAAACCTTTTTACAGCCTTAAATATATATTAGGAATTTTTACTCTGTTTTTAAATGTTATAATTTGAAACCAGCAAAATAAAATATCAATTTCAAATGGACTGCAAAAACGATATAACATACGGATTTGTATATTTTGCATTATTTTATTGTTGCATGCGTTCATTGTATATTTAAAAATTTATGTTTAATTTTTAAGACTATTTTTACAGATTTCTAAATTTTCTAAAAATCTAATCACAATTCATATTAGAAAAGAAGCAACGAAGATTTTATATAGAAATGAACATTTCTCTTTTATTTTAAATAAAATTAAAAAACCCAAAAATGAGTTGCTATAATTGCTCCATTTTTAATATTTTTCTTCCATTTCTTCATTTGTGACTTGAGCAGTATTGTAAACAAAAACTAGTAATTAAACAAATTATTATCAAATTTATTTATAAAAATATTTTATGTTTATAATAATGTTTGAATTTTTTAATAAAATTTTCCTTCGAATTTTA
>JAPDSC010035289.1:0-13395 GCA_026290005.1 Latrodectus geometricus | reverse complement strand
ATCAAAAAATCAGTACATATGCTGACATTAAAATCCTTTAATCTGACATACCAACTAAGAAATACAATATATATACAATTGGATTAAAAAGAATCGTTTCTACTACTACATTTCATTAAAGTATTACATTTCGATCGCTGATTCCTCATATCAAAAGTGCAAGATGAATCTTTTGTTTCAGAAAATCAGTACAACACAACTGGTTTCACCATTTCCATTTCTTCAGTTAACAAAAACACAAATCTTCAAATATCATTTGATCACAAGAAGTGAAAATGCCATCAAGTCAAACCTTACTAAGATCTTGCTCTAAGTTTTTTCCTCCTCGATGGTGAAATGTTTGGATTTGATCAATGAAAGATAGTTCTTGTGTTTTTGCTTTTGCATGACATTTGTTGAAGTAGTTACTCAGGAGTTCTCCGCATTTCTTCTTTTATCACACCTTAGTATGACCCACTTACTATGAGAAGTCAATCCGGAATTTGATAATACATGGTGAATGTTAAAATATCTTACATCATTCTTCAACTGCCAGGCTATTTACATGTAGTTAATCATTAATTAAAATTATAATAACTTAAGTATCAAATAGAACCTCTATCTCAAGCACATTCAATTATCTCATTAAGCACTTTAATGTAATCTAAAGGATATATATTTTAACTGAGAGATTTACAAAAAATTGCACATAATTTTATATATGTGTCATGTTATATTAGAGATTATAGAAGAGTCTGTTGCATATGAAAAAATATAGCAGAACACTAGTAATATCTGTTTCAAGAATTTGGATTAATGAATATATAACATCAAAATAGGATAAATTAATACCTTCTAAATCAGATTTATGAATTGTTCATGGGAAAATTATTTAACACACATTAAGTATTTATTATTATTGTCTTTTTTACTTTGTAGTTTGACCTAAGTAATTTATCTTATTCATGCAAGAATAAGCAAGCATTGGTGAAAGGATTGAAATATGGAAATGCTTAAAAATTAAAAAATAGAAGCAAATGTTCTAAATTTAAAGCATTTTTACTGGTTCAGAAATAGATTCTGTCTTAAATAACGAGTAAGTAATGTAATTGACATACTCCTATACTATTCATAAATTTTAAATAAATTAAAAGGAGAAATATAAAGGAATAATTGTCTACATAAATATAGCGGAGAAACAAAATATAAAAATGTGGGAATCTGAACCAAATACAAATTGAAAATAAACTCGAATTCTATTTTTTGTTATTTACTGTATCCATTTTAATTAAAAACCAAAAGCGAATTAAAAAAACTTTACTGATTGCGATAAAATCTCAATAAAATGTATATTAGATATAAAATTGTGAAAATTTAGTTACCTTAATTTTTTTTGTATTCGTAATTTCGATAAACCTAGCATAATGAAATTGTTTTTTAAGCTAACAATAATTTCATTGCCTTAGGTTTAAAACTACTGCTTTAATTTTTTTTATATGTTTTTATTTTCTTGAGTGACAAATAAAATCTCCATGCTAAAATTTTGAAAGCTATTTAAGATAAAGTTTTTTGATTACGAATGTTGTTATAAAAGTCTGTATTTATTCTTAAGTCATAAATTTCTCCTGGGAAAGAACGAAAACATTGAAAACTTTATCTTAGTAATTCGATAATGATACAGTGATCCCCGAAAATCCCCATTTTATTAACTTTCAGCCCCTCTTCCATTTCTTCCAACGCAAAACCAGGGAAATATAATAGATGTAAGGAGAAACATAGCTTCTCTCATAGAATGCGAAGAAAGGGAAAAAGCGTCTCCCCCTTTTTGTTCCTTTTCCTTCAATACTTTGTTTTCCCTTGTCATCCTTACCACGGGGAAAAGTAAGAAGAAAGCAAAATTCGCTGGAGAGATTTCCGGATTTGTGCCAAAAGGATGGCGGAGGAGAAATCGATATTTTATTCGACCCAAGTTGGCGACTCGATTCCTGATGAGAACCCCTTTCTCCCCGCTGGCCACAAAGTTGCAGGGAAACTCGGCGAGCAGTATTAGACCGGGAGATTAGAATGCGGAAGTGTAATTAGTGTTATCAGGGCGAGGAGTCTCTATCTCGCTCTGCATTCCTCGTCACCGCGGTAGGTGCTAATTACAGGTGACGTGTTAATTATGACGAAATTAGAAGGTCCCCGCTACCACACGTCTCATTCGACGCTTGATGGCAGTCAGGGGTCCAGTACTGTTCCTTTCTGCGGTATTCTTCGATACATTTCCAGCAGAGAGGATGGGAATCGGAAAAGAAACAGATCCTTCAATCAGGCTATGTGAACCTTTATCATTTCATCACACAAATTCGAGACAAAAGAAATTAAAGTTATAAAAGTTCAGCTTCACATATCAGTAGATTTTTATTTGTTAATTAATGATGTTACGAAGCAATATTGATAATAATAATAATAAAAGTGATACAAGATAGATTTGTGAATGACTCTGCTACAATGAAAAATTACTATATGGTGGTGGTGATTAGTTGTTAAAGATACAATCAAATGATGATGGTGATTAGTATTAGTTATGGTAGAATTTATGCGAAATTAGCAGGCCAAACATAGATGAGATTAATTGATATCATTATTTTGATTTGTAGGGTAACTGAGAAATGTATTTTTGACGTATTAATTTCCAGATTTTAAATGAACTATTTTACAAATGATTTACTGATTTTTAATTACTGTTTACAAGAAATAGTTTATATTATTCGTAAGCAACTTAGTGCTAATTGCTATTGCAGTTTTGCTAATGATTTTTAAAATTAGCTGAAACTATTTCTTTGTAAAATAATTAAGAAAACACTTTACATAACTTTGTAACAAAAATTGTAGATTTTGAAAAGTATAAATATTTTGTAATTAATTCTGCCTGTGTTAGGATATATATATAGTTTAATCATAAAAATTAGTTATAATGTCTGGTTCCATAAATTAATTGAAGTTATTTATAATTCTAGCTTGGGATTATTTTTAAAGCCTGAATTTAAAAAAATAATCGTTTAATTAAAATTATCTCAATATTTTTTAGAGATAAAAATTATTTTCCAAATTTTTACTGTTATTTTTCTAACGTTTCTTTCTCTGCAACATCACTTAACAGTGTGACATTAAAGATCAGTTATTACGTGCTTATTTCAGCCTGGTCAGGAAACGGCACGAATGTGTGAATCTTATTTACTTAACATTGTCACATTATTGATAATGGAGAAAATTATTTGATGAAAAATTTAAAGTTTATGGAAGACGAGGAGTTTTAATGTCAACACCATTCAATATAAAACCAGCTTATTATTCTTGTATAATCAATAAATATTTTATTATTCCCTCTATTAGTCATGATTATGATCATTATGAATATCATAAAATAATAGCTCACTCACATTTTAAAACTTACATAATAATGATGTTGATTATCAGAGAGAGATGTGGAATTACACAAAATCTATTGTTTAAATTAGAAAAAAAATATAGTTCTTCTGTGAAAATGAATACATCGTATTCATTATCATAGAAGAATTATATTTTGTGTATAGAAGAACAAAAATTGTGTTTCATACAGACGATAAATAATTAAAATGAATTGCAGAAATGATATGAAATAATTGCATTCATTTCTTTTTAATTTAAATTGAATGTAAAAAAATGCATGTTTATTATTTATGAATTTTTGATATTTTCAAGCTTTTGTGTTATAAAAATAATACTTTACCAAAATTAAATTAATTTGAACAGTTTCAAGTTTTGAGAATTTTTACAATGCTATTGGTATATAACTACATTAATATTTAAATATTTAATCAAAATGTTAACGTTCACAACAACATATTAAGTTATGCTATGTGATGCAACTGTATAACAAGTATGAATAATATAAGATAATTACATAATTTAAGATATAGATTAAATTAGAGGAGTAAATGTTAAGGTTACACTTTATATATTCACATTGTAATATTTTATTTAATAAAAATTACTAAAAAAACATATAATTAACATTTTTATTAAACTCCTGTAAAATATTTTTATAATGTAAGTGAGAACTTTATAAATATAACTGAATTTTTATCTAAGAAAAAATAAAAAGAACAGAATAGAATGATTTATATTTTTGAATTTTAAAATCTTCTGATTAATTGGAAAGATAGTATAATAAAAAGTGATATTTCTATTCAAAATTACATATCTGATTTAAAATCAATATTTAAAATTTCTAAGATTGCTTTACAAAGTGCGTTTTACTTGTAATTGAAAAATTAAACTTTTCATGTGATGGTTTCAATAATTATTTGATTAAAAATAACAGAACATGCAATTCTTTATGAAAATTGCTGTAAATGTGATTAATTTTAAAAAATAATACTGATTTTATGTATAATCTAAAGTTTAATAAATCTTTTAAAACATAATAAAATCTTAAAATATTCTATCATTTATGAAGAAATTTGTTACAAATCCCTTTTTTTCACTAAATATTCGCCTTCTGATATCCTTTTTGTTAACATTTAAAATATGACAATCTCTCGTAAATTTTTTTTCTTTATAGTTTTAAGTTTTTTGTTTACAATCCTAGTGAGATTTTTTTAAAGGACAAAATATTTTGTTAAGATGTTTCAAATTTTTTTATTAATTTCATGTAAAATGCTTAAAAATGAATTATAATATTATTGTATCTGTGCACTTTCATCAATTAATTTTCATTTAGTTTTTATTTTCTGTAAATTTTTGTTATGATGAAAAAAATTTTATATTTTACGTATTTTTCTAAATGTAGGCAAAATATTTTCAATATTTTGTTTTAAGATATAAATTTCAATATTTATGAATCATTGAAAGGACATGAAATACCAAAAGCATTTTACATTAGCTTTCAAACATAGTTCTTTCATTCATATTAGTAATTTATTGAGATAATAAAATTTTCTATATATTTTAATTTTCTTTTTAGTAAAAACAATTTTATCTTCAATCATCATGAATTATTGCGAATTCGAAGGAGAAGATATTGCAAAATCTCAACAAAAAAATAAATTAAATAAATTAACTTTAATGTAAAAAGCAGTGCATGTGCAATAATATTAGAGAGAATGGAATAGAAAATAAAATAATCTATGATTCTATAAGAGAAATTAAAAATATTGATCGGAAAAAAGTTGAAAAATATTTCATAATTAAATATTTGATTTTAAATATTCTTCTGTATATCGAAAGTATTAGTTTTAAAAGAAATAAAATTCATTTCATGCATTTATCGCAAACTAATCCTAAAATCTTATCTTGTCATTTTACTTCATTTGAAAATAATGATATTATTTTTAGTATGCCAAATTTACTTTAATCGGGGACGCGTTAATCCTTAACAATCATATATCATAAACTTAAAAATATAAGCAACTAAATTAAAACCAGCTTATCTGATTATCAAATTAGTTAAATAAAAATACCAAGTTTTTTCATTTAAATAAAAAATGACAATCGATCATTTAAAAAATGTAATTATTATTTCTACACTCTTAATAGCAAACAAATTGAGAATGAGATTAAAGGCCAAGAAAATTGCGGAAGACCTTAATGCGAATAAATTCTTTCAAATAATAGACTTTTCGCAGCATAATAGCTGCACTTGTGGGTTTGTATAAATTTTTGGTGTTGTAACGGAACAAGCAGAATAAGAAATTTAAAAAACAAGGTTAATTTCCCATTATATTCTTTTTCAATTATGCAGGAACTGTGCAGAAGAAAGAGATGATGCTTCTTTGTGAAAAGAAAAGAATGAACCCGTATTTAATATGCTTATATGAGTTGCTAGCATGTACAAATGGCATGTAAAGAGTTCACTCTTAATGTTTGGACAATATAAACCATTAATGACTTTAAGCTTCTGCAATTTGCTTTCAAAATGCCTTAACATCTTTTTTAAATCTGCTTCAAAAGTAAAACAGTGTTTGAAAATCATTTTACTTTATAACTTTTGAAAACACTTTTTAAAATAAAAATGCTAATATTTTAAATAATGGCATCTAAAAGTATTTAAAAATTATTGCAACTCTAGCCCACAAAAAGAAAGTCTCTAATAGCTTTGATTTCATATTTATGTAATGACCAAAGCAAAGTTTCAATAATTCTTTTTATTTTTTTCTTTATTTCTACTCTACAGGAAAGTAAAAAATATATATATTAGATATATTTATATGATCTTTTATAAATTAAAACTAAAATAAAATATTGCTTAGTTTCCATTTTTCCAATTTTTTTTATTTACTTTGTTTTTATTTTCATCAAGTGATACATTTCATCAATGATAATAAATGTTATATAAAATTTTGAAATTTCATTAAATCTTGGTGATTAATTTTAAAAATAATCATTCAATTCTTTAACTAAATATATTTCCTTAAGTTTGGAAAATATTATCTTGTATCTTTCAGATAATGTTTTACGTCTTTTCTGAAACTGATTATTAATATAACTTGGCAAATTCAAAGTGAAACATTTTAGTATTTATTAAAAAAAGTATAACTATAATTGAAAATTATGATAATGTTACAATTATTAAATATGCTGATATAGTTTGAGTATTATTTATATTATATATATAAGCGGTGGCCAAGACTTCGACCGCGGTCGACTGGTAGACCATGAAGACATTTTAGGTAGTCCCAGCGACAATCCAGAAAATGACCTCGGATATTAACAATTTAATTTATGACTTATGACATAGAAAAAATGAATTATTTGAAATAAAAATTAACTTCAGTATATGCTTTAAAACCCAAAACAAACTGTGCAAACATTTACGATTTAAAGATTTATGATTAAAGGTTTACGATTTAAAACCTAAAACGGACATGATGAGTGCCATTAAAACGTTCAAAGAAACTACAGAAAGTTATGCATCTCAATTAAGAAAACATAAATTAAGAAACTTCAAAAACATGGAGGAAGAGTGTATCCACAATCCAAACCGAGACTTCGAAGATTTCGCTTAACACTTACTTGTTTTGTTTGAAGAATTTGAAAGAAGGTTCACTGACTTAATTAGGTTGAAATATATAAATTTTATGATATTTCCATTTAATGAAAACGTCAAAATCGATGTACATTGTCACAATGAAAATGTCAACATTGTTGGACAACGTATCTGAAAAAATAGGAGATTTAATAGATATCACATCTGGAGGAATAAATAGTTAAATTAAGATGCGATATATTTCTTAAATCCAGAGCATATTCAGTGATACTGATTTTTGTAAATTAATTTCTGAGGAAAAGTTTCCAAATATTTCCAAATTGATTTTGTGTTTCATATCATACTTTGGATCAAGGTATCTTTGAGAATCTGCTTTTTCAACCATGAACAAAAAACAAACATTGGTTGCATTTAACAGATGAACATTTAATTTCGTGTTTATGCATTGCAATAAGCTCGTACCAGCCACAGTATGATAAACTTGTCTCAGATATATAGTGCCAAATTTTAACTTAACGAAGTGAATAGGATAGTCACTTTTTGATACATGAATACTTTGATTATTTTCGTCAATAAACTTTTATTATGTGAATATTTATATTAAGTTTTTCATTTTTTTTAGAAAAATTACATAATTTACCATTTTTTCTAGTTACTGAAAATAAATATGTACATTAATTTAGCTCTGCCATTGGTAGACCACCTTCGATTTTTTCAATGTGGAGTAGACCCCGGATCCCAAAAGTTTGGCCGCCCCTGATATATATAATCACATTTGAGTATTATTATTTATATTACTATTGTTTTAAATTTTGAATCAGAAATGTTTATAAAGTTCGAAGTTATATAACTTATGTCATATTCAATTATCAATTATACTGCATTTCTACAATTTTGTTTAACCAAATAACGATTCCAGATTGAACATCTCATATTAATATAACTGTGTAAGTAAACTCAATAATGTTTAAAAAAAAATCTTGAAACTTATAGCAAACATAGAAAGTTCTAAGACACTATTAAAATATTAATAACTCATAAGCACCTGCATAACAATAATAATTTCCAGTATGTTACGACGTTTAATTACTGAGTCACATAATGAAAAACTACTTACTATCTAAAAGTTGAATGAAAATATATATTAATTGAAAAATGATTTATTATTCAGCTAAATTTATATGGCATTTACAGAAACACACGTACTTTTTTTATTAATGATTGCTAAATTATAAAAAAAAAACATAAAAAAAGTTTTGAGAATTTATTTGAGAAAAATATTAAAAAGGAAAAGTTAAATTTGACAAATTTTGATTTTTATATTTTTTTATACTGAAAAATTATTTTATAGGAGCATTTTGTCATTACATTTCAAACTAAAGCATTGTTATAATGCGATATTAATCCCTTAGGAAATCATTATTTTAATGAAGGGGATAATTATGCGTTAAAGTAATAACATACTATAAAATTTAAACACAAATAAAATGTAAAAAAATCCATCATATAATTCCACAACGTATAATATATTTTTTTTATTTGAGGAACTCAACATAAAAGGCCTTTTTTTGTCATTTAATATAATTCATTTTATACAAATACCTCAAATGAATTATTTGCCTAATATGAATTGAAAGAAATTAACATTTGATATAAATTTATTTTATTAATATTGATAATATATCATTGGTATATGTTATAAAATTTTAGTTTCATATGTTACAAGCCTTTCGTAAAAAATCCTGACCATTATTCTGAGGAACAATAGCAGCACATTTTTCCTCAATTTAAGTTAAGTTTCGGGTGGGGCAAGCTACTTTATGTTTTATCAAACTTGGCGCATTTTTGTACATTTCATTTCACTACTTAGAACTTAGCCACAATAGCTCCGTATTCGATGTATGTGAGTCAATGTTAACGTCCTTAATAAAAAAAAAATATTTGTGGTTAATTTTAACAACAGCTAAGCTGTTTGGTTCTCATTCTTTCATTTTATACCCCTTTTAGTACTCAGAAAAATAATCCATCCTTTTTAATGACCCTTTCAATTTTATTTATGTATGTAGTATCAATAAGAGTGAGTGAAATGATTAGATACATATTTCTTATATCAAATGTCCGTAAAAAAAAGCATTTTTGCATATCATGCATGAGAATGCAATTTCTAATGATAACATTAGATTACAACTCCAAATTCAATCAACGCCTCCAATATTTTAATATACATGATCACCGTAATTTTTATAACATATTCCTTTCAAAATATGCTTGCTTTTTTTATTGATAATTCCTCATTAATCATGCAAGAATTTGCCACTGTCATCTCTAGCTACATTAAATGAATTAAGCAGAAAATGATATTTATATTCTTAAAAATAAATTTCTAACCATCATTCTTTGGCATATACATATATGTTACATAGCTGATGAACAATGTGCTGACCATTGAAAATACATCAGGTTGGAATAGCTCTTCAAATCCACACTGTATATGCATGAACACATAAACAATCAACGATTTCAACACAGATGCACATTTTGGACGATTAAAGCAACTGCAGACTATATAAAAGTGTGGAGAGAAATATTTTCTCATATGGTTTGCAATGATAAATTTCTCAATCATTGGTAATTATTTGGATACAAAGGCTAATTCTATTAGTTTCAAGTGAACTCCAAACCATTACAAACATCCTTTCCTGAGATTTGTATTGAGCGTACAAATTATTTAATTTAATACCAGAATGCTTACTTTAAATTTGCCAGTTCATTTTTTGCTTGCTTGATTTTTTGAGCATACTCTTTTCAGTTTCCCCATTAAAACAAAACGATCATGATTCGGGAAACCACTTCCTGAAATGTTTTGGAATTTGATTCAAGAAAAATTATTGCCCACAAACATTAGAGATATTTTTTTCAAGAAATCATATTAGATATTACAAGCAATGGCTTTGCAGGAAAAGGGTCTTTAGATGTAGAAGAGAAAAAATAATCGACGGCTATATTTTGCCACACGACTACAAGTGACGTCAAATATGTTTTATACGTAACTAGTGGAACTCTCTTCTACATTAACAACCCTTTTACAACAAAATACTGTCTTTATTTCAATAATTAGTATCCATGTGAACATTTGAAGTTCACTTAAAATGGCTGCTTAAACTTTAAAGCACCGTTGGAATAAGCTATTAAAATATTTTCTTATGCATCATTATATTAACTATGTATATGGTATAAAATTTTGGGATAAGATTAAATTGCATATCCTAGACGCATCTAGTAGACATTGCCTGTACATTCCTAATCACTACTACAGCTCTGAAATTTTATAAAATTTGTGTTTTTCCTAACTTTTTAATCTTTCCTGCGACTGTATTTCAAGATAATGAATATTTCTTGAATGAACACGGTCAGTGAAAGCTTACTCGTTACTTATCAATCCAAGTCTTAGCCTTTCATATTGCATTAACTCCCTGTGGCCTGCCTATATCTATAGATTATCTTACACGTATATTCACTGACTGAAAGTGACTATCTAATAATACAGAATCAGCTAACAAATTAAATTTAACTTTTGCTCTGTCTGGTTGATGGTCCTTAGCAAACTTTAAAAATTCTTTTTTATTTAATTCTTTTGAAAAATTTAGCAAATATAATGTTGACATTGTTCATATTTCAGTAGAGAATAAAAAAGATGAAATTAGCTTCCCTTAATATTAAATGGCATCGCATTTGCGAATGTAACAGATATCACTATTTAAAATAAAAGTTAATTCTGATTTCCTTGTACAATTCTTTAACTTAAAATACAATTTCTCTCTTGTTGGCAATGTTTAAAGAGGCCATAAATAAATTCCATTATTTTATTTTTAACTGTTTCATAAACCACAGAAATTTTAAACTACTGACGATGTTTACATAAAATTGAATACAAAAAAATAAATACTTTACAGATCAGAAATAATGATCAAATTAATAGGTATTATATAGAAAATAAGGTGAAGGATATAAATTTTCTTTACCAATTTTACTCACCTACACAATAGAAACAAATACTATTTTCAAATACAATTCTATCAGTATCTTTTTAAGTCATCAAAAATTTACTCTGATTTTTCTTATAATTTGCTTATTAAAATCTCGTATCACTCTATGAGTCATTGTCAGTTAATCACCATTACATCTGCCATTTTTTTATTAAATAACACTAAAATCAGTGAAAATGCAATGCAATTGGGAATCCAGATTCATTTGAAGTTGCGAAGGAAATTCCTTATAAGATAACTTATAGTTGTATTAGGAATTCTACCAGGCACGTCGAGTTATGCATTATCCCATTTGCTAAAATATTAGTCTATATGCGATACTATTCTTTTCATTTTTCCTAGATTATGTTTTGATCTCTTCAGAATATGTTCAATACATCCTGCAGCCAAATATTTTTCTAATCTTAGTAAATCTCAAAGAAGATATTTTTCTCGAAAAATTTGGTTATTTTCACAAAAAATGTCTCAGAAATGCCTAAAGTATAGATTGTAACTTTCTTAATAAGTTATGATTTCCAAATTTATACAGAATTTAATTTCCATGGATATGCTTGAAACATTGAGTTTGGCCTCCAATGTATTTAGAAACAAAATTATAACATTTTCAGATAGAGTGTTTCATGATTTTCTAGAAATATTTATACTTTCATTTTAACACATATTAAAACTCACTTTCTCATTAGAAGTAATCAATGTGAATAATGTTATAACATCCATTTAATTATATTTATTACAAATAATTATGTTTTTAATCAAACATTTCAATTTCTTTCTTATATCACTATTACCAAAACATATAAATTTACATTTAGTTTCTTCTGAATGAATAACTCATTTATATTGTTGTCAATAAATGCTTATTCAATATTGCCTTAAGGATTTTTGCACGTTTTCACTGAGGAAAAAATTTTATTGCATTATCAGAATTTAAGTAAGTTCAACCTCAAGAATGATCAAGGTGATCTAGTTTCTACACCATTTATTAACCATAATGAATTATATAGGAATATCTTACAAAAATTTTAATATTTAGACAATTAAAAGAATTCTAGGAAACACTACTCACTAAATTTACTCATCTTGAAAATAAACGACTTCTATGTTCTCAAGCATTTCATTCAAATAGCGTTAAAGATATAATTAGTGATAAAATAACTTCCTTGAAATACTCAGATGTAGCTAATGATGTTTGTGAATACTGAGATGTGAGGAATGTTTTTTTCGTCATGCGTTACCATTAGCATTTCTAAGGAAGAAATGTGGCATGAGAGCCATGAAGTCAGGTTTTGCTAGAATTAGAGCTAAATAACTGTTGAGTTTTTTACACCATTTGCATTTCATCATATTTGCCTTCATCTTAGAAATGCATTTAAACACATGTAATATGAAAATAATATATAAAATGATTTTTTTTTTCGGGTTTATTAACTTGTATTTAATATACACAAATGTATATTACTATGTTAAATGCAATTGTATAAAATAATAATATTAATCATAATCAGAACAGTAAATTTTTAATAGATTATATGATGAGAAAATATAGTCAACGGTCGTTTCTTCTCACGAGTTATCGCGTAGTTAGCAACTAAAATCTTTAATAAAGTTTCCTTGAACATCTGCCACATATTTACATTAAATGAAGACTTTTCTTGAATAGTGGGTGACACACATTCATATATGTCACGAATGAAAACGTGGAGTACTCTAAAATATTATTCTGGCAAAACCACATGCAAAAAGCAAGAGTTCATAGTAATCCCTAGACTAATAATCTACAAGTATATAGGACTACGTTTTTGGAAGTTTGAAGTTCGGATTAAATCTCTGTCACTGATAAACAAATAAGTGGTGGAAGTTATGCTTCTGTATTCTGCATCCATGTCTGTTGAAATGCTAGTTAAGAATTTTCTAAATTATGATACTTAAATGTACTTTGTATCAATGGAAAATCCAGTTTGGAGGAACGATTTGGTGAACGTTTAATAATAATTTTCTCAGCTACACGGTGTCAAAAGTGTCATCTCCCGTTTTTCAACAGTGAAGATAAAAGATTTTTCAATGTAAAGAATGCAGTTCTCTTTCTATAAGACATGGTTGGGCCTTGTAAAAGTCTAGTTAATTGACGTTAATGGCTCTTGTTTGTCTAAATTATTAAAAGATAACGTAATAACTATCTCACTGTAGCAGATGGTTTTATAAATCGCGGAGAACCAATGAAAATTTAAAAGAAATTTCAATGTTTCTTACTTGATTGTGGGAGAAAGACGACTTATCATTAGTGGATGCGATCTATAGAAATATTATATATTCAAATATCACATCTAAATATTATAATAATAATTACATGTGATATTT
>JAPDSC010035278.1:0-50046 GCA_026290005.1 Latrodectus geometricus | reverse complement strand
TGCTTTGCCATAAACCAAGTGTGCCAAATGTTAAGTTAAAAATTAAATTTTAATGTTAAAAAATTATGTATTTTAACATTATGTCTGAATAAATTCACAATAATTTAATATAAGAGATTTTTAAGAAAAGATCAAAACATTCTATAAAATTTTCTTAGAAAAAATATAAATAAATAAGCATATTTGATAATTTATCTTTTAAAACTTATTATAATTATTAAAAGTTTAAATAACAGTATATAAGAATTTATTATTTATTAAACTTGTTTTTTTATGCAATTTTAACCTGTAAAAAATTTATATATATATATATATGTATATATATCTTGTTTATCAATTGTTGTGATTTGAAATGATGCGCATCATCACTTCCACAAATATTGTTTTCAAAATTTTTGTGTAGCATTTTTCTTAATTTCTTTTATTAAAAAATAACTGCGTTGTCCACAAAGTGTTGCTAAAAATTAACAAATATATTAAAAAATTATTAGGACTGGTAATTCTTTCTTTCTGAAGAAATGTCATTGATTAAATTTAGAATAAAGTAAATAAAGAAAACAGATAAATTCAAACTACAGCCATGTTATAATTAATATCTTTTTAAGGATATTTTAATTTATATTTAACCTTTTATATTTTTAACTTTTTTGAACTTAAAAACTACAATTCACTTGTCATAACTCTTTTTTTTTTTTTTTTTTTTTTTTTTTTTTTTGGTAAACTTATAACAACTTTGCATTATTTGAAATTTTCTATTCAAAAGTATTTTCAAACACTAACTTAGAATTTTTTGTCCCTCTATTTTAATTATTAACTACAACTTTGAATTGATTTCTAAGCATTTAATTGAAAAATTCCTCTTTCTAAAATCAGAAAAAATTTGCTTTGGGTTTATATTTAGCATTTAAGTTTATTCCTTTACATCTAAGGTTAACTGACATCATTTGAAACAAATTCAATAATAAACATTGCACGGTATGTAATCTAAATAGTAAATTCTCCACCTTCATCAATCAGGTCATACAATTTTGTTTATAGTTTGTAATAAAAAACTGAAAACTTGGAAGACACTTTTCATAAAACATATCAAACCAAAAACAAATTTAATTGTGGCCTATCATTAAAAAATTTATAATGATTTTGTTTTGTTTTTTTTTTTTTTTAAAAAAAAAAAGAAAAAAAAAACCCAGTTTATTTAATTTTTTCTGACTTTTTTAGTAGCGATTATTCATAATTCCATAGGTCTTTGTCTATTCTACAGTTATGCTTTTTTAAAACATGATAAAAAAATTCCATAATTAATAGTATATAAGAATATCCAGTTGGATATGTTATATACTTAAGCATTGAATATATATATTATGAATGGCAACATTGAAAAATTTGATGTAATAATCATATATTTGCCAAATAGCATTTCAGTTCTAAATATTCAGCCAACATTCTTTTTAAATTAATATAGGTGCTAAATATTGACTTTATGCACATAGACCAGAAAAACTGTTCAATTTATCTAATTAATCAATTTTTTGCATTCAATGTTATTGGGAGATGTTTTGAATAACATCAGTATTTTGCTTGCTTTAATATGCAGATTAGGTAATTATGTTAACCAATATCCTTACTTATGGATGTCATTTTTCCATCCTGTCAATGAAGTTTTGTGACTTTGATTATTATAAAACAGATATGGCTATAAATGAACAAATAGATCATTTGAATAAAATTTCTAGAGTTAATTCAGAAATTTTTTATCAGTAATGTAAAATTTTTAAATTTACATTTAAAATAAAATTTTTGAAAATCTGAGATTTTTTTCACCTTTGATAGCTTAAAAATTATTCAATTCATAATATTCTTTAAATTCTTGTATAGATCATATTGATTGTGACAATTTTAATATGCAACAAGTAATCTGCTTAAAGTCAATCTTTGTACCAATTTTACTTAAAAATAGTATAATTTGCTGAAATGCCAATTAAATGATTTGTGGTCCAGCCTTCAGTTAAACAATTCGTAAGTTAGATTTCCTCCTCTAACATAGATGCTTATAGTTGTTTGGACTTTGTTTTAAACTGTAGGTCTAGGTGAATGAGTCTGTGGGCAAAAAGTGATGGTAATTTGTCCAACAACTTAACCAATGCAAGATTTGTTTATCATGTTTAACAACTGTGGCCAGTTATGATTAATCCAGCAGTGAGGCCATGCTTTAAAAATTGTTGCTTCTGATTACTTGAGTTAGCAATTTTTCAAAAAAAAAAGTAAGTTGAAAGTGGAAATATGCATGTTTTAACTCATTTGCTTCATTGCTTTGAGGATTTTGAAAAGTCTTATTTAATTTTGAATTATTTAAATTGAACACTATATAATATTCATTCATTTTCAGTATTGAATGAATATATAATGCGTTTTGTAAAAAAATCATAGATTTTTTTCTTCCCTATGTTCTATAAAATCAGATATGGTAGCTATGTAAAAAAATCCTTAGAACTGTGTGTGACATTTTATTTTAGAAATTATATCTTTCTCAATGAATGTCGGTGAAAAATCTTCATGTTTGAATGAACAATAACTTTATTAGATTGTAATATTTGTAAATATACTTTTTTCTAAGAATTGTTAATCGTCGAATGAAAAATATTTTTGAATACTAATTGTTGATTCAATGAAACTTTGTTGTAAATTGAAAGTTTATTATGCTCAAAATAATTTACTTGGCCCAAAAAAAAAAAATGTTAATGGATTGTAATGATTGTAATATAATTTCAAACTGTATCAACATCTTAAAAAGTAAGAAATATATAGGAATTTTCATACACACTTTTTGATATTCGGGAAATATTCAAATTGCATCTAAATACTGTTGATTATAAAACTATGTAATGGATGAATTTAGAATTAAAAGTAATTTATAATTGATTGGTTCACACTGTACCTTGTAGAAATCCCATGAAAATAATCTTTGCAATAGTAATACAGTAACTATTTTATTTTTCTCTTTTATGATAAAATGAATTTAATAGCTTATGATTCAAAGTTTAAAATGTATTTGATTAAGTATATTTTGACTTTATCTAATATCAGTATTTATTTATAGCCTGAATGGCCACAAGATGTAAAAGCGATGATGTTATACCTTCATATGCTTGTTTCATTTACAAGTATTGGAACATGGAAAGTTCTAAATAACAAGCAAGGTGAATGTTATTGGTATAAAACTTATAAAATTGCTACTTAATTTATTAATACTACATAATTGAATAAAAAATAATTAATGTTAATTTGTGAAAATAAAAGTATTTGATTAATATTGAAGTGTGAGTTAAATATATACATATATCCATTCACATTATTCTATGATATTTGATCATTCAGTTATTAATGTATTGATTAATAATTTGAAAGGAAAAAATTTAACTACTTTGTTTTGTCTCCTTGAAATCAAATTTTGCATTTTTCACTGATTTTGTTGATATATTTGCTGTATATTTTTAGGATAACTACACATTGAAATTGATAAGCTACTTTATTAATTCATATCTTAAAATTAATGAAAATGTATCAAAAGCAAAATTATGCCAACAAAAGTTTTAATATATTGTAAAAGAAATGTTAATTCTTATAATTTATTAAAAGTAGTTAATAGTAAATTTGATAACCTTTAGTTAAAGATTAAATGAGTCATTTATTTTAAAAGTTGCCAAACTCCATTTTTGAATTTTTTCTGGTTACATGTATAACTTCATGTTATTTATCAGTAAAGCATTTCAGATTGCTTATATTCCAAGCAAATACAATAATTCTTGACATAAATTTTCAGAGTTCAATAATTAAACCATGTAGTGGTCTAACTCCATTTATACTTAAATTTAGATATTTACTATTGATAATGTTGGAAAGCAGTGATGATGTTAATTAATGAAGGTAACTTTGGATGAAGGTAATCCAAGCTGACTACCTCAATAGTATATTACAAGCGCAATATTCATGTTCAAAATTTGGGTATTTACAATTTTCATAACGATATTGCTTACATGTATGTTTGGGATGAAACTATTGCATACAGAGATGTTCAAGTAATTATTTCATGTATTCTAAAACTTGTTAAAAATTTAAGAAATGAAAGACATTATAGCTTACAGTGACACCTGTGCTGGGCAAAATAGAAACATTAAAGTAGTTTTAATGTGGTTAAAAATTGTCCAATCTTTGGAAAATAATGTTGAAATCATTGATAACAAATTTTTAATATCTGGACATTCGCTTTTACCAAATGATAGAAATTTTAGTGTAGTAGAAGCGTCATTAAAAAAAATTTACTGTTCGTTCCACAAGATTATTTATTAAAACATGCTGGAAAGGGAATAATTTTACTGTAAATCAAATGATACAAGATTTTGTATCAAGAAAATTATTAGAAGATACAATTTTTAAAAGGGTAAAGAATTCTAATGGAGAATCAATAAACTGGTTAAAAATAAGTTGGATGTGTTTTGTCAGAAATAAATTGTATTAAATTTTTATAAGACATTTATTAATGAGAATGAAAATTTTAAGTCTTGAATTTATTTCCACATTGTGATTGATAAAAAAAGTTAGAAAATATTATATTGACACTGCATAAAAATATCAGACAAATCACAACAGGAAAATTCAAGGACATAATTTACCTATTACAATATATATCACCAGAACAGCATTATTTCTTCAAATGATTTTCACACCCTCAATTTTTTTTTTTAATTTTACATTGGACTTTGGCATGACAGCCATTAGTCTGAGATGGGCAGCCCAATAGAGTTCGGACAGACAAAGTGATAAATACTCACAAAATGTAGTTGAGTAGTACATTGTTTTGTAATGAATATATGTTTGTAATTATGTTGTTAAAAAATGTTTGGTATCACATAAATTATTTTTCCAAAGTGTTTTAAAGGTATGTAAAATAAATTCAGTATTATTTTTATTATCTTTTTTTTTTCAATTTGAAGCATCTTAAATTATGTTAAATGGACACCTTCATGTTTTATAAGAAATCTAGTTGTAAATTTTGAAAATGGCCACTTTCAAAATAAACCGCTCAAATATTTCTTATACCCTTTAGTGATTTGAAATCTATGAATATTTAGGTCCATGCCAATTCAACCCAAATGTGTAGAAAGTTGTTATAGAACAACAAATTAGCCAACTGAAATAAAAATTTGTTTTCAGATTTTTAACAAGAAAATTTAATATTTTTCATGAGTTCTTAAAAATTAATAGTTTTATCCTGAGCTTTGAAGTTTGTACCTGTTTTTTACTCAAAATTGACTGATTTGACAATATTACTTAAAAATTTACTTTATTAAATTGTAATTATTTAAATTTTTACCTTTCACTATTTTGTGATAAAAATTTAATAATGAAATATTTAAATAAATCTCTTTTAATCCTCACCGTTATATTGTTACACTGCTTGAATTCAAATCTCTTAAGTGATCTTTCAAATGTCATTAGAAATGTATTAAAACATTATCAAAATCTTAACATTTTTCTTAAATAAGATAATCTTATTTGGGAAACTAATTGCCCTCATATGATTTATTTTTTAAAGTAAAAACCAGTATCACAATCCTGAAGTACCTTAGAGATCTGTCCTTCTGTTTTTTTCTCTTTATGTTATTTCTCTTTCTATTCGTTTTCTTCATTGTTATGTTGTCTTTTAAAAATTTGATAGATCCTTTTGAAATATTGTTTCTGTGTTATTATTAGTTTCTCATAGCACTAAATCACACATATATTTACTGAACCTTGAGTCATCTGTCCCTAGAGAGAAAGATCCTAGTAATTGAAATACCTCAGAGCCTAATGCGTTTCTTTGGCTTCTGTTTCATGTAAATGCGCGGGGGGGGGTGTTCTGTAATGTTATGCTCTTTATTATATATGATTTTGACTTTTGAGTAATCTTCCAACATTCCTTTAAAAAAACTGTTTGCTCTTATGTTTTTAAAGTTCATATTGAGTTCATTTTGTAGATAGCTTTTATCTTATCTTAATGAGTATTTTAATGGAAAAATTTTATTCTTTATAATAGTAATATCTTTTATCAACTGTCACCTTTTAAGTATAGTTCTTACGTTGACTTTGAATGTTGACATCTTGTAAATCTCGTCAGCAGTGAATTTAATTTAGAGCCAGTTAATACCTGTTAATAAACTTACTATGTTATATGTGGAGTATGGCCAAACTTTGTTTCCTAATGAGTAACTGTTATTTCTCCTAGAAGAATAGTCTTGTGACTTATTTACATCACAACTTTATCTATTAATTCATCTTTCTTATGTCTCCATGATTCTTGCCAAAAATAATAATAAATGAATGTTCAATCTTTCTCATTTTTAAAGTTGTGCCTAAATTTGGCTTGATTGTTACTTTAATAAATTTCAAAACATCTATATTGTGTGACAGATATGGCTGTTAAGCATCAAACAACCCAACCCATCAAAACATCTTTTTCTCATATTGCTATTCATTTTCTCCCCCCCCCCCACATAAATGTGAGCATTTTAAAATAACAATATTATGTACCTTTTCATCTTTAACAAAATTAATGAAAGAAATTACTGTTTAACATAAATAACTTCTGAAGTATAAAAACTAATTGCTTTGCTTTTAACTTATTTCTTTCTGTTTTAATTGATGAAAGAGAATTTTGGTATTTCATATATGCAATCATTTAATCATCACATATGTAATGAGAAAGTTTACTGTTTATTTCTTTATAAATATGGAGGAGAGTTGAAATCTTTCATTTAGACATTTTTGATTAGCAATAAAGATACTGATTATTGTATGAAGATTTTCTTGTTGCATGATCTAATCTGACTGGTTTTATCAAATTAGAGAACTGTATATTTTCACTCACTTGTCATTTATTTTTAAAAAATTCATTTTTAACTTTTTGAGATGATTATGAAAATTTAGTAGTTTGTTTTTATTTAATTATTCATTAGTAATGATAGCTTTATCTTTTTTATTCGAAAAATGAATATTTAGTAACATTTTATCTGTAAGGAAGTCAAATTATGTATACTTGAAGTTAATTAGAATGAAGCCTCTGTGATGTTGATTGGTTGATTCAGGCATCATCATTGAAAGGCAGTGAATTTGAATCCTGATGAAGCTGAAGATCTGTTGTGTTTACTATTGGTAGCTGGGGCTCATGAAATATGTTATAGTTGTAATGCCCTCCAAATTAAATAATACCTTTGAAATTGGCAAGACAAATCTGGTGATCTTCTGTAAGGTCCCTGCTTCTAAATTACCAAAACCCAGCACTTTTAGGGTTATGATGACATGCTTATTAGGTGCCCCACTATATAACAGTGCTATTGCTATTACTTCTGCTCCTTCTAGGGCTGAAAAAGAGGAAATTTCATACTGGCTAGGCATTGAAAAAAAGGTTAATTGGAATAAATTCATGAGAATGAAAAATTTATTTGGCATATAAAAAAGAGTTTAAGAACTTTTTTCATTCATTTTTATATATTTCAATCTTATATTTTAAAAATTTTGCATTCAAAATAATTGTTTTAAATACATTTTACATGTTAGTAATAATAGAGTATGTATTTTAATATATTAGGCATATGGTTATATGTATTTTATTGGACATATTAATATATTCAACATTATGATTATTATTTTATATTGTAAAAAAAATAATAAATAGTTACAAAATATATTTACAATCAATGATTTTGTCATCAAATTTCTAAATGTAAAATTTTTTCTAATACCTCATTTTCTGTTCACTTTTTAGGTGAAGCGTTAAAACCTGCTATGAATCAACTATGTGCTAATATTATGGGACATCTAGTTACTAAAGGTCTTTATTCCGTTCTACAAACGGTGCTTTTAAAAGGTTTAGTTCGCGTAAAGCCATGTCTTAAGCGAGCTACTCTTTTGGCCATTACCAATATATCAACACGGTAAGAATTTACTTATATTTCCTGACCTGTTTGGTTTGTTTATGTATGAAAATGTATTCTTTTGCAGTTTCATTTTTCAAAATAAGTTGGTTTTTGTAAGCATTTTCCAGAAATAATTCTTATTTCTAAACTTAGTATTGTAATTTTAATATTTTTCAAAGTTTAATTGACAAAATGGTTATTTTTTTATCAATTTTGCTAGGCTTTATTGATAATTTGATGCATCAAATGCATTTTTCTGATACAGTTTTGCCTCTTATTTTAATTATGTCTATAGCTATAAGTTATTTTTAATTATACTTAATAAAGGTTTCTTATATATTTTGTAATTTTATTATTATCCCTGTACAACAATGAATTTTATACACAAAATTCATTAACTTGTCAGCTAATGCTTAAATTTTAACTTAATTAAAATTTAAATGTTTGAAGTTTATAGTTTTATTTATTGTATAGAGAATTAAAAATCATGATTTTGAATCAGCTATGAGTATATTGTTATTCAAGTAAACATGTAGATTTAATACATTTAAGTCCTTTTATTATTTAGATATTTCTATCAATCAAAAAACCATTGAAATATAAATAGAATTATTTATTGATATGACAATTCCGATAAAATTTTAATGTTATGTTGTGGAATTTATATGATTTTCAGAGAGAGAAAGATCAAATTATTATTTTTATTAATGTTTACAAGACTTGTTATGCTATTTAAAATTCATCACTTTTACACATAACATTTTTCTTTTTCCGTAAAATAATATTTTAAAACTTTCTTTCTTTGTCTACAAATGCATATGAGCTTGCTTTAAAATACAAGTATTAGATTTTCTTAAATCAATCCTCAATATATATATTGTATATAAACTTTTCATAATTGAAAAATAGCAATGTACAAAAAGTACCGTTAGAATTGTTTTGAAATATGTTGATCAAAAAATGTAATACTGAAATAATTTTATTTATAAAGTTTTCTCCTTTTATTTATTTATTTTTTGTAATCTACAATTTTTAAGAAAAAAAGACAATGTTCAATTTAAATGTCAAAGATATTTTACTATAAAATGATAATCATTTTGTTAGTTATTATTAAACATATGAAACTTAGTCAGATACTTTCTTTTGAATTATTTATTATTAAAAGAATTCTTTTGAAAAAAAAATTATATAAAATATGTTTAAAATTTGCTAATTTTAGATAACTATTTCAAATTAATCATTTTTTTATGATATACTATAACTTTATTTTGTAACACTTATTTACATTAAATAATAATGATCTAATGTTTAATTTTCTTGTTTCATTTCAGACCCTTGGCTTCATCACAGTTTTCAAATAAGTTACTAAATTTGTTTCTTCTGCATATACTTTCAGTGCCAGCTCTTGTTTTACATTTTCACAACTCTGCTCCTGAGGTATGAAGTATAAGTTTTAAAAATTTTTAATTTATTAATATAAGCTTGATGATAACTTCTATTGTAAAGTAATATTTTATATAATAACTTAAAAAATCTTGAATTAAAATTTGCCTCTATTTTAATTAGTAGAATGTAAGAAAATAATTAACATTGTAGAATGTCAGAAAACTATTTAGAATCTTATGGTGCATATAAAGAATTTAAATATATTTGTGAAATCTATATTACATTATAAATAAATGGATTTCTAATTTTAAATTAAATGAAAAAATTGTATTCATAAATTGTAATATGAATAAAATAAATGCGAATATAGGAATCAAATTTTCATTAGGTAAAATTAAAATTTTATTCATATTCCTATTGATTTATAAAATGCTTTCATGAATTCTGGAAATTGTCTTTATTATCTTAAATGTTTTTCTCCTTATTCTTATGATCTTATTTAAAATAGAAATTTTCTAAACTATTGAAATATATTTTATAAAAGTATTTAAAATTAAATTTTTGTGAAAGAATTCGAAAAAAAATTTGCTTTCTTTTAAATACATTTCTTTTGAATACAAAAATGTTTTAAAAAGTTTCTCACTTGTTTGCTTACTATGTTTTCAGAGCATAAAGTTACAGAGATTTGATTAAATTTCAGAAACAATGAAGAAATTACTGAAGGGAATACTAATAGAAACTGCAAATCTGTTTTTCAAAGCAATGCTTTGAGAAAAATTAGTTTCGGAAGGGAATTCTAGAAAAAGCTGCACATGTTGAAAGCAATATTTAAATTAAAAAAAGCATATAAAAGAATTAAAATGATGAATTTTAGAAAACTGAAATATTGCACTCTGCTCATATACGTTTCTCTAAGCTTTAAAAATCAGCTCCTTCTTTTTTGATTATGTTGTGATCAAAGTTTAGTTTACTTCCTTTTCATATTGAACTTAATTAAAGCAATTAGGATTCAACATTAAGCTCTTTTTTCAAACATTGCAAAATTCAAAAGCAATGAAAATTTATTAAATATGGATATTTATAAATGCATTCAAGTGTTTAAATTTGCATGAGAATTCTTTAAATACTTTGCTTCAAATATGTTTATAGTGATGAAATGCCACAATTTTTATGAATTTTGAATTGTCACTTTAATAACTATAAAATCAGACTTTATTTAT
Source organism: Latrodectus geometricus (assembly GCA_026290005.1). NCBI lineage: Eukaryota > Metazoa > Arthropoda > Arachnida > Araneae > Theridiidae > Latrodectus > Latrodectus geometricus. The sequence continues at coordinate 39,488 of JAPDSC010035278.1, read as the reverse complement.
AAGCTTTCATTGAAAGGTTATTTTTTTATTAAGCTCTTATTGACAGCTATATTTCAACAAGGATTCTAAAATTTGAAGGTTTTGAGTAATGTATGGATTTATGTCATTGAAAATTGAGTTAAAAAATTTTTTTTCTAAACATGCATATTCAGTAATTGAAATTTTGCTTCTTAATTATTGGTGGTTAATATTTGATTATTGTAATTAATTATGATTTACAGTTTCATTTTGATTAAAACCTTTACATATAGAACTGCCAAAATTTCTTCTTAATTATTCTAAAAGAGTCTTTTTCTTCTATTTTTGTAAAATAAAATTAGAAAAAGGGCTGTCTTGCTTTTAAATTTTCAATCATGGCTCTAATATTTTTTATCTAACAATTTAAAACATTTGAAATTTCGAAAAGTCAGAATATTGTATTAAAAAGTTAAAATTTTTAAAAAAATGTTCCTTTAGTCAGCTGTTATTCCTAATAGTACAGCAAAGTAAAATTTAATGAAATGTTTCAAATTATGTATGAAATTTATTAAAATTGGTAATTATTTATATTTTGAATTTAGCAATATATTGAAGCAAAAAACAAAAAAAACAAAAAAATACTTTTTTATAAATTATTATCAATAAAAATGTAAATGGGAATTTGCTTTTAATTAGTTACTAAATTAATATAATGATAAAATAGTGCTAACTTTCAGTTTCATATGACATTGACGCTAAATTAACCGCTGAATGGTTATTGCTCTAGTTTTTAGATCTATTAGAGATTTTCTAGTTTTTGATTCAGCAGTTAATTGATTTGATTATTATCTCAACCATAGATATTTTATAATGATTTGAAGTTTATTATAAACTACAGTCTTGCCAAATTAACCCTCAAATGCAAAATATATCTATAAAACAACAACAAAACTAATCTGTACAAATGAAATTATTATTCTGTTTGCCCACACACTGAAATTTTGTCCAAAGTTTAATTAAGAATGGCTGCATGGAATGAAATAAAATTTATATTAAGAAAGCCATGTTTTATTGAGATTTTCATTAAAACATCTGTATTTAATTTAAATCATATTTGATATTGATTTGAAAGTTGCTTATCCTATGATGTTATTAAACAATATAATATTCATTGCAGAAATACTTTGCATGTATAGAGGCACATGATTCTTTTCCCCCTTTTAAAATTGTTATCTTTCTAAAAAAAAAAATTGCCTATTTCAATGTATATATTTTTCTCAATATTCTTCTAATTGGAAAGACATTGAAATGCTAATGAAGGAAGTCCCAACTTCAATATTTAATAATTTTGTAACTAACAGAAAATTTTAAACACTCTATATCTCTTTCGATTTGTTTTTAGCTGATTTAAAGATGGGAACTCATTTCATGAAATGAACAAAGCTAAGTAAATAGTACCCATCTTTCCAAATCACAGTTTCTCCTAAAGTTTGTTTTCCATTCGAATCTGACACTCAGTGTATCTCACTAGTATTGAATAACATTGTAGGATTTTCAGTTGTCAATGATACATTATTAAAATAAGATTAAAATCAGAATTAAAAATGAAATTTTTATAAAAATTTTCATATTAAAATTAATTCTTATTTGATACTGAGAAATGATTTTAATATCCTCTTTCATGTTAATATGCACTTTCATATTAGTATGCTTTTTCGTGTTATTATCATGTGCTTGTTTTCTAAACTTTAACCATATTATAATATTTGCCATTCCAAGATGAAATATTTATGATTTTGTGCAATGCAAAAATTCCAAATATTTTGCAGACTATATATTTTGATCAGTGAAATTATTTAAAAAAAAATCTTTCATGTCTTAAACTATTCAGTAGATTAGCTATAATTTTACTCAAGTTCTTAAATTGACTATGTAGGAAAATGAAACATTAATTTTTAATAATTTTATACTATTTATTTTATAATTTTTGATAAAAAAAAAGTATTCTTTATTCCTAGTTGCAATACTATATTTTTATTGTATACAATAATGAGAAACATCATAAATTTAGGAAAATCTTTTTAGTGGGAATGAAATAAAAACTTTTTCAATTTGATAATTTTAAGTGAGCTGTAAATTATCATTTTAAATAAAAATACTCCTTGTTGTATTATTTACTTTATAATGACAGGAATGTTTATAGTTTTTAATATATTTACTCAAGAATTAAAGATTTCAATATATATTTAAAGTGATAAATTAGTTAGAGAGAAAGCTATATAAATATTTAGCATTAAGACTTTTTGTTATAAATATTGCATATTTAAAACTGTCATACAATTTAATGCGTATGTATCGTATTGTTATTAATTATTAAATCCATTTTTTCTAGTGCCTGACAATTTTCTCTAACAATGACATCTTCAAACACTCTTTAGATTTGCTTATGTCTGAGCAAAACACCAGGATACTTTTTAATGCATTAGAAGGAAACTATGCCTTGTGCCTCATTGGTAAGTTCTTTGTCTTTGTAAGTAATTAACTAATTTAATTTTTAAAACTCTTCTTGTTTTAAAGGATTGAATTCAAATTTATGTAACATTTTATTGCACATACTACTTCTTTTACATACATTTTATATATTTATATCAAAATAGTTCCATTATTGAAAAACTATGTATTGACTGATAACATATTTCTTAAACAATGGTACTAAAATTCTTAATCAAAGCAAAAACTAGACCATTTTTAATGGAAAAGTTATATTTTTATATTTAATAATCTAAAATCTCAAATTTATTCCAAAATAGTTTAAAATTTTAATTTACTTCAAAAACACATTTTCCTCAATAACTTTGTCCTTATTCCAAATTGTTAATTTATATTCTGTAGTATTAATATTTATTGTATATAATAATTTCAATATTTGTTTTGATTTGTAATTATTTTTTTCCCTGAATATATGTTACTTTTCTCATTAATATATATGCAATATTATATTGTAATTGTTTTTTTCAGCTAATATGATACATTTGGGGCATTCTGATTTGGAAGTAAGCATTTTTGATGGTTATTATTTTTTTTCAAATTTATTAATTAAAGTATTGTTTGTATATTTGTAAAATTCCGTTTCTTAATTCAAAATAATTTAGTTTACTGTTCTTTTTTTTATTTTTCAGCATCTCCAGTCTATTTTACTTGATTTTATAGTAAGTATAATATTTATCTATTTTTAAAATGCATAAAATCCAATGAAAAGGATTCTTCTTCCTATTAAGAAGTTTTGCTGATTTGTCTAAATTATTAATAATTGTCTTATTTTTAGAATGTTATAACTAGAATAATGGAAAGTTGCCAGAAGTATGTTGTTAATAAACAGTCAAATTTAACTCACTGGCATCCTGTGTTGGGCTGGTTTGCACAAAAAATAGACCATGGGTAAAATTTATTAATTTTTTATATTTTATTTAATGAAATTTCTTCTTTATGGTACCATAAAAATAATAGGATAAGTTTCAACAACGATAAATACAATTTTCAAGGTACCATCCTTTAAACTCATGTTTATTGTTGTTTTTTATATCTTTTTTTTTTTTTTTTTTTTTTTTTTTTTTTTTTTAAAAAAATAAGTATTTTCAAATGCATCATTAATATTTTAGAATTATAGTAAACTCTCCTTAATATGGCCCCATTAAACACCACTTTGCTTAATCCAAGCATCCCTTTAGCCAATTTTTTATAATATTTTAGTATTGAATTAATATCTTGTTGTACATATTGTTATGTTGCAATCTCAATATTTAGTTTATCCAGATGTACAAAATGCAGATTTTCATTCAAACTACTGGCTAGATATGTTAATATCAGATTAAATTTCTCATCAAATATAATGCTATATTGTAAAAGCTTATATATAAAAACAAAGTGAATGACATTTTACTGTATGTCTTACGATGATTAGCAAACACTTACATTTTATGCATAAATTTTCCATACTTTTTATTGTGTTGTATAACTTTTCTGATAGGATATACTTCCCTCAGGTCAAAGAATTTATCAAAATTTCCAGACTAGATTAATTTTGTAAAGTTTTGTTTAGTTTTACATGATACTTGTTAGAAATGAAAATCTCAACAATGCATGTTTTTTACACAGAATGAAATAAGAACATTTACTGCAAGTTAAATTTACAGGACAACTGTTAGCAAAATTCAACTACTTTGAATTAATGCGATTTCATTTAACAAGCATTAATGATAAGAAAATATATTTCGTAAAAATTTGCATTTATTTGATACTTTTAAAAGTTTACCAGTTATTGTGAAATTTGGAACTAAATTGCAATTTTTAAATATTTTTTTTATATAAAAGTTACTTAGTAATCTACCTATGTCGAGTTACTATTCTGTCGGATTATAAAATTAAATTTTTAATATTTGCTTTACTATATTTGTTGAGTAGTTCTCTCTTACATTGTGCCAATATATTTCATAACAATATTATCAATATATAATTTGCACTAGTTTATATAAGAATAAATTAGATTTGTAAGATGTGGACACACACACACACACAAACAGAGCATGACTGATTGTTTGCTGGCATATTTGTATTGGTATAAACTTTGCATTTTTTCTTTGTGTACACAAGATCAAATTTTTGAGCTAATCATCTGGACTCATATCCTACACTTAAATTTTTAATATGTACTGTTCAGATGTGTTGGAAGGCCAGAGAACAAATGATGTCATAGCTAATCTCTTCTGGAAATTTATAAATAAATTTATTAGGCGGGTAAACGTTATCACAACACAAAAGTATTAAAGTTGCAAATATACTGTTAATTTTAATGTTTCTAACTAGAAAATTCTATTGCAGCTAAAACATGTCTTGCATAATATGTTTAAAATAATTAATTATTTTCAACTGCTGATCACAAAAAATTTAAGTTTTACAATTCAGAACGATCTATTATTTCTAGCATTAAATTAAAAAGTGCAAAATATCTGTTGCTACTCAAAATAAAATTTAAAGAATATTCTTTCATAACATGGACAAATGGTTAATTTTTTTTAAACAGTTTCTTTATTTTAGTTTTAAAATGTTTGATTTTTTAAAATACAATACTAATTGACTATTTAATAAACTTTTTAAAATAACATATTAAATTTATAAAGTGTGTATATATATATATATATATATATATATATATATATATATATATATTATCACTTTATCATTGTTATAAGGAGCAACTATAATTAATTAATGTATATAAATTGATGTATCCAGCTTATGTAAAGCTGAACTGACAACCAAATAATTTGTGCTCTGGCCTTTGGTTCAACAATTCATGGATTTGAGTCAATTTTCAGGCTTTGTAATGATTCAGAATCTACTTTAAATTGTTGGTACCAGTCTAATTAGCCTTTGTATATCAAATATGACTATTGACTGATAAGCCTTCCTACTTACCTGCTTATGTAAAAGTTTCACTGGAGCCATTGAATAAAATTTGGTGTATGATATTGTGATTAGTTTCTAATTTATCTGCATGTTTGAAATGCCACTCTTTCCAAAATAGATATTATGTGCTTTGTCTTTATTAATTCCCCATATCTCAATCTCAAATCTAACTAATTTTCTCACCTTACATCATATTTTTTTTTAATTAAAAACTTGAATAACAAAAATTCATGTTCAATCTCTTATTTACTGTAGTGTAACCAAATTAGCCTTCTCTCTCATATTTTGTTACATTATTGCTGAATAAGATTACAATCATTTGATCATGTATTTAAGACTAATGTATGTAATTTGTAAATGATTGAAGAATATAATTTCTGTGTATATTCAATGTGATATTTCTAATCATCAAGAATTTTATAAGCAAAGTTATTATTTTAAACTTTTACCAAGTGGATTTCCAATGAGAACTTCATCTTATTTGCAGTCTAACAATAGTCTAGTTAAGAAATCTGATATTAAAAGTCAATATTTTTAAATAATAGAATTTCAAATGCAATATTAATTGTAAAAAATATCATTAAATAATGAGAATAAAAATTAGTAAATGTAGTGTAATATTTTATGTAAGTAACTAAATATTGAAAAGTTTATTAATTATTCTGATATAAATACTTAGCTTTTGCTTCTAGCAAAGACAAATCAGGAGACTTTTTATGATTTAAAAATAATTGAATATTTTTAAGCAAAACTATTTGCAAATAGAATCTTCCCCCTTTTTTTCTAATTTTTCATTTTAATAATAAGTTAGGTTTTGAAAACTGCACAATCCTGTATCTTTGTGTATTCTAATCTGGTTTTTCTTTTTAGTCTAAATGACTCTCTTTGCCTTGTAAAGAAGCAAGTTCAATTACTATGGAGTGGAGCAATGATTAAAACTATGTTTGCCCATTTAGTAGATTCTGTTTCTAATATACCTCAGCCATCTAGTCCAAATTCAAATCAAACCTCAACTTCCCCTGTACAAAATTCCCCGTTTAGAACAAGTATGTGAAGAATTATTTATTAGTTTTTACTATTCATAGTTGAAATAGTCATGATATTAAATCATGCTTTCTCCTTTATTATATTCTAATTTACATTATTGTATTTAACATATAAAGAAATAGTTATTTATTTTTTAAAAAAATATGCTATCATACTTCTACTTTTATATTTTAACTAACATAATTTAAAAAATAAAAGTTCACAGCAAGAAAATTGTTTATTTGTATTTATAATTATAAATTTTCTCTCCCATTGCGTAATTGTGACTTGGTTTTTCTATGTCAGTATTTTTTGTAACTTTTTGAAAAGTTCTTTTCTAAAATGATTTAATGTATAGCAATAATACATGTATTTAAACATAAAACAATAAATGGTGATTGAGATATATATATATATATATATATATTTATTTATTTATAATTGACTCTTTGATAACTAGTTAAAAGTCTTTTTACATAATGAGAACAAAAACATTTTCTGCACATAATTGTTTTTTTTTTTTTTTTTTTTTTTTTTTTTTTTAAAGAATATGAAAGAACAAAAAGATATTGGAAAATGTTATGATTAGAAATTTTTGCATTATTAATAAGTGTATATCTTGGCTATATTAAATTTTGTTTGTGTGAATGGGCAAGAAATATTAAAAAGAAGTTGTAGTCAAAGAAAATGTTTTACATCCAGCATCAGGCATGTTATATGGTTCTTTTAGTTCCATTTCATATAACTTTATTTGTTTTCATAAAAAATTAAAATAATGAATAAAAATGATATTAAGTTTCTTTTTTTTAAAGGAAATATTTCCCTGTGTAAATAATTCTATAATATAAATATAGCAGTTTTTGTATTCTTTAAAACATTTTTAGGCAGCAGTAAACAAATTAAAATGGCTTAAACAAAATTGAAAAATTAGTTCAGCAGTCTCAAAAACTGTTATTGCAATATTTAATTTAAAGAATATTATATAGCATCAAACAATCATGGGATTGCAAATGGACTGTTGCTAATATGCAAAAGTATGGGGTATAATGTTTCCCTAAAATAACTGTTCTTGCACTCCCTCTGGTGTTTCATCTTGATAAATTTGTGCAGTCGAAGATGAAATGCAAGAATGCATGCTGAAAACTGTTAGCCAATTAAATAAGATGTTCCACATGCAAAAAACAGAAAGAAATCAAGTTCCACATTTTAAGTAAGCAAATTAGTGGCATGTCTGCATAAATGTACAATTTTTTATTCACAATCAACATGTGAATCATAAAAAAACTTTGAGTGATGAGAAATCCTGTTTACATATTTGAATTCAAAGATTAAATTTAATTCTATTAACTAGTGTAAGTAAGCCTTTGGTTGAAAATTATCCTTTATACTGTTGCTCATAGTAAGAAAATCATCATTTGTTAAAATTCTTGTTATATAGCTTGATTAATGATGGTGAACTTGTAGCTCACATGCCTAAGGGGCATATATAAATTTGGAAAATTTTTTAAATATTTTATTTTGTCAATTCACTTTTTTACAATATGAAAACTCTTTTCAATTGATTTTAATGTTTTACTTAATTTTAAAGTATTATAGAAAATTAAAAATTGTTAGAGAAAAAAGATTATGAAATAAACTAATATATGAAAATAATTTTTTTAATATCTATAATTGCTTGTATAACATTATTTCTATATTTTTAGGCATTTTTAAAAAAGCCTTAGAAAAAGCTTCATCTAGTCGCACAAGCAATATTAGGTACAAAAGATTAGGTAGTCCTGAAACAACACTTGTTGCACTTACTTGTAATCTTTATGAAACGGCACTGGCTACATTGACTCAAATGAAATTGGATATTCTCACTGGTAAGTTATAATGACTGGTAGGCTTATTTTTAAAAATTGCTTTTGATTCTAAAATATAGCTTTTCATTTTTTTAATTGATACATTTGAATGCTTTTTATGGTTACATTAATTTTTATATTTCTTTTACATATTATTATTTATATATTTAAAAACTCTTATATTTCATCTTTTTAGGTCTCTGCTATCAAGATATGGTTCTTCCCAATTTATGGAAATTTATTAGTAGCCTTGGGGCAGGCAATGGGTTAAAAGCATTTCTGGATCATCTGGCTGTTACAACGAAACCATGTTGTCCTGAATTCCAGATACTTGTTTTATTTTGTGATTGTGCAACACATTTAATAACGTAATGAGTTATTCTGCAAATTAGTTGATAAACAAAAAATATAATTGTTGATTAGTTATTTATAACATTCATTAAAATAAATTTTAAATTGATTCATTTTAAACATAAATAGATATTTTTATTTGTATAATTTTAACAACGAGTTCATTATACATCCGCCTTTAGATCAAAGACAAAAATATCAAATGAAATATTCCTTTTTGCATAAGTTTCATATCATTTTTTAGAATAATCTTACACTATAATTTTTGTTAAAAAATTTGTTTTTTTAAATTTTTGTCATAATACAGATTTATTCAAGTTTAAAAAATCAGAATTTTCCTTTTAATGAGTCAATTAATCAAATATAATTGGCTGGAAAAAGCAAATAGAAACTAAGAAATTAATCACTTTTTGTAACATTTTGCTGGAAAATTGTCCATCCAATAAAAAATATGTTAGTATATTTTGTTTTGAAATGGTCACAAAATTGAAGTTTTTATTTCACCTGTGAAACTTGCGTAATATGCAGTGTTATTTTTAATTGGCTACATATTGAGTAAAATGTCTAAAGTATTTTGTTGCAAAATATTGTATTTAAAATAATTCGTTTAAAATTTATCTCTTAATTGAGATTCAAATTTAACTATAATTTTATGTTACTGCTTGGGTAATTTATGACATTTAAATATTTTGTTTATATTTACTTATATATTTTGTTATATATACTTAAATATATTGTTTATATTATAGTTAATAATGCAAAATTCCAGTTTGTTTTATCAATTATAGAATTTTGTGAATTGCAAAGGCTATATTGCATATTTTTTCATAAGTTTATAAATTAAAAACTTTAATTAAAGATGTTAAGTTAAAATAGATTTGCTTCTAGTCTAAAACATGTTTGTTCTAATAGAATATTTTAATCAGTTTCATTATAACTCTTTCATTTATAATCTGTATTAAAAATTACAATTAAATAATTTTTAATTAAATTTTTCAGCTAAGGAAAATTTGATGATGAAGTTCTATCTTTAAGCTATATTTCGTAGTTAGTGTTATAAGTGTCTTAATGAGTCCGTAGATATATTTTATTGACATATAATTACAAGCTTCTTCTGATCAATACATTGAATTTTCTGAGCTTTTATTTTCTTTTAATCTTAATTATTGCAATGTAAAATTTTTAAAATTAAAAGTTTATCTGAATATTTTAAAAACTTGTTTTCCTCATCAAAACCTGATTTAGTGCTTTAAATATTCTTCATGTGATATGAAGTTTGGAATTATTTTTAAAATTTATTCTTATATAATATTTGCAATTTGTTATATTTTATCTCTGTCTAAGAATCAATTATATTTTATTGTCATTTTAGAATATTAGATGATGTTGAACTTTATGAACAACAAAAACCTTTTTGCTTGGAAGATTTAGTTTCTATTTCATCTTTCTTAAATCAACTGGTTTTTAAACTTATATGGAATAATCTTATAGGTAATTACTAATTTTTCTGTGCACCTACTAAGTAAGATAATTTTCTTTTTTAGTCATTGTAATGTTTACTTTTATGAAGCAATTATTTATTTGCATAATTTTCTATTCTTCATATGAATCAATATATTTAATAATTTATTCTTTTCAATGCTTCAATTTTATTTCAGTTTATAACGCCGTTTGCAATTCAAATTTAAAATTATTAATTTAGATTCCAAAGCTGTTAAGAGCAATGCTTTATTAAACTCTGCACATACACTGTTGATGTTGCTTTATAAAAGAGATAGCAGACATAGTTATACTTCTCCAGACCACTGGTTGATAAAGTGAGTTCATTTACTATTCTAAACTTGTAAGTTGTCTTTTAATAATATGTCTAAATTTGTTTAGGAATGTGAATCCACATTAAAAAATTTTAAGTTCCATTATATGGCCAATATTTTTTATGGTGAAATAATTTTATAGATAAATTAACCCTTCATTAGATTTTGTATTCCATCATTTCTGAGATTACTTGGAATTTTACTTCAAATTATTTTTAAAACAGTGTAATTTTAATTAGATTAATACTTGTATACATAAAAAATTGCTTTTATTGATTTTTTTTTAGGGAAATAAGACTTAGTTCATTTATGAGTGACTTGGAGAAAGGCAAGAAAGCTGCTCAAGTTCTAATGCAAAAAGTTCCACACATCATTCCACATAAAGAAGTAAGAGTACTTGAATGTAAATACATCAGGAAAGATTTGAATGTGTTTGCTTTGTTATTTATTATCAAAAAATAATCTGAACGTTTGATTCAAAGTGAACTATTTGAATAAACATTACAATTTCATGCAGGTCTTAAAATTTCTTTTTGCTATTATTTAAAAATTAGGTAATTAAATTTATGGCTAATAATTGAAAGCATTTTTATGGTAGGCAAATTTTATTATTCTTTCTGTAATGATAAATTGTTTCCAATTAAAAATAATTTTAAAATATTCTAATGTGGAAAAGTGCATTATTTACTAATTTTCATTAAAATATTTCCTATAAGACTAAAAAATACTGCTATTATAAATCCTATAATAACTTAAAATTATATTTGTAACTATATCAAATATTTGAATGCATATTACAATATACCTTATCTCTACAAAGTTAACTAAATATTATAGAAATTACCTCATAATGTATAAATATTTTATAGAATTATCATTATTAGAGATTTATAGAGTTATTTGCATTAATTTATATTTTATGCAACCTATTACTTCAATCAGAAATTATAAAAAGAAAGATTTAATAATTTACCATGTTTATTTTTATTCCTATCGTAAGTCTTAAAAAATGTGTAACTTTATAAGCAGCACTTATTATCATGGTATGATTTTTCTATCTATCAATAGTGTTTTTTGAAAAAACGATAATTTTGATTACACACTTGTAAATGTTAATTTCTAAAAAAAAAATTTTTTTTAATTTTTTACATTTTTATTGCATGAAATAAATGTTCCATTTCAATGAATTTAATAAATAATATAAAAATTAGGATATAAAAGAAATAAACACTGAAAATTTTCTCTTTGCATCCAGTATAAATTTTCAGCTCATCAGTAATTTTTATTTTCAGAGAGTAGTTCTCTTTCGAAAGTATGTCAATAATGAAAGAGAAGTATTGGGTCTTACTGAATCTGCATGCGCTTCACCCCAAACTACTCTTATTACTGTTCATAGATCTAGAATAGTTGAGGTATGTATTTTTTGCCAATTTTAAATCAGAACCAACATGCTCAAAACATCTGTTGTTGGTTTAGAATTAAAAAAAAAAAATTATTGATTTAAACCAATCTATGCTTTTTTTAATTATAAACCAATATTTATAGATCATTAACAACATAAACCTAAATTTGTAAAAATAATCTGGAACTCCATCTGGAGTTGAACTACATTGCATTACTTAGCAATTTGCTTATTTAGTAAACAAAAAAAAAGAAAGAAAGAAAAGAAATATCCATTTATTGATCATTATTTTCATTCATATTTTTACTACTTGGATAAAAGTCAGGTTGGTAAATATAATAAGCTTGATTGTCAAAGCCAATATATGTAAAATGTTTGCTTCGATTTGAAATATACTTCTTAAATAAAGACTTTAAGAGCAAGAGTATAAATAACCTTTAAATAAATTTTAAAGCAATTTTTTGGAGTATAATTAAGTTACAAAATGAGAAACATTTGCTTCAAGCATTCATAGTTCAAAATGTGGGTTTTAAAAAAATAAGGGCCTTTTTAATATGATTAAATTTCCTCATCTCCATCTTGTACTTTTCTTATATATGGAACACCTATTGGATTTTTCATATTTAACATTAAAATTTTAAGATGTAATAATTTGTTATGTCATGGAATATCACTTTCACAGAAAAATATATTACAGCAATAGGACAATAATATGTAACAGCAGTATGACCATCTTATTATTTGAAGTACTTTGCCTTTTGAACAACTGATCAAGATTTGAAGATTTTTATACTAATTGTTAAACTATCATTTTAACTTTTTTTTTTATAAATAACTTTGCCAGCAATATTTTATTTCAATGCAAATCAAATAATTTTATTTTTATGATTGATTTGAAATATTGCATTATTTTGAAATATTTTACCTATTTCCAAATACTAGTGTAAACATAAATCCTGTTAAAAGTTTATAGATTGTCTTTTATAAAAAAAATTATCAAAAAGCTCAATTTATTTAGATATGACTATATAAAAATTAAGCATCTCTACACACATGCATAATAGTAAAATTACTAAATTATGTAAATTCTTATTGAAAATATTCTGTATCTTTAAATCATCCAAATATGCTCATAAAATATAAAATAATAAAAATGGATTACCAATTGTACAATTAAATTGCTTACAAAAGCGTGCTTTGGTAGCAATTTTATTTTAAATATAAATTAAAAAATGGATCTTCCTAATTAACTAAATATTTATTTATACTTTATTCTATGTACACTAAATGAGTATGATGAGCTTAAATATCACAATGAAAAACTATTGATAAGAAAAATGTTCTGCTGATTACTTCTGAGAATTTAAAGAATATTAAAATTATTTTGTGTTTTATAATTTTTCAATTACTAAATTTTTATATTACTTACAATAACTAAGAATTTTTAACTATAAAATTTGCATTACTTACAATAACAATAACTAATAGTTTTTACATCACTTAACAATAACTATTTATATTATTTACACAATAACAAATTTAATGAACTTTTTATTAGTTACTGTATTTGTATATATTTATATTTTAAACTGTTAATTTCATTAATATACCAAGAATGTTAAAGAATCATTACTGAAATTAAATTTAATGTTAAATATTTTCAAGTTTTTTATTATTTAATATTTGTAAAAAACCTAATATTAAAAACCTAATATAAAGCATTACTTAAATTTTTCTATTAAAAAATGTATTTTAAAACTATCATATAAAATTTTCATGGTTAATTAATTATATAATTAAAATTAGTATTTGCAAAATTTTAGTTACTATGTCAGAAATATTTAATTATTATGTCCTTAATGAATATTAGAAATATTTTTATGTCCTTATTCAGTAAAGAACACCATAACTTTTTAGTTATGGATAAAATTGCTTAAATGCTAAGTAAATATTATAAAATTAGTATGTTCAAAAAATTTTCTGTTTTTTTTTTTAAAAAAAAAAAAAAAAAAACAGTATTTTATTTAATAAAGGCTCAGCCAGAGCCAGTAATTTTGTGCTCATTCAATGATTTCTGTTTATTATAAATTGTTAATGAAAATTATAACTATACATATCATTTCTGCATTTTTATTTAAAAGCATATAAAATGTTTACAGTAATTAATAATATAATTAAAATTAGTATTCTCAATTTATCTAATATCCAATTTATATTTTTAATAATCTAATGAAAATGTTATCTTGTTTATTTTACTTTTTTTATTACTAAAATTTACCATTTTTGCAGGATGGATATCAACAGTTATCAATGTTGCCTGCACAATCACTAAAAGGTGTCATCCGTGTAAAATTCATAAATGAAATGGTATTTAAATAAAAATTTGATTATTTGTTAAAATGAAACTAAAAATAAATTATTATTTTTCCACTTTCAAACAGTATGTTAATACAATAATTACTTCCATATTGTTACTAATATGTATGTCAACAAAAGTGTTAAAAACAGCATTGCAATTAAAAAATAAAATCTTAAGTTTCATTTGAAACTTATTTTTAATAAAAAATTATTCTATTAAACACTTAAAAAATTTATTATTTTGTTATTTAATCATTACTTAAACTAAATTAAACTCAGTGTCACAGCAACCCAGAGGGCCAAGACCTATAATGGCCATATTTGTTTTATTAACAAGGGCACCAAGGTGCAAAGCATAGGCTGACCACCTAATTGGGACATAACACAAAACTCCAGTCTTTAGTTCCCAAGCATATTTATTACTCTGTTTTATTGACCTGTGGAAAGGATGAAAGGCTGGGTCAACCTTGCCCATCCTGAGGATAAAACTTAATAAAATGTATTAGGAGTAGGAATTGTATGAGTAAGAAGCCCTGCAGCTACAAGCTTAATCATTACTTGGGAGAAATTAATTTTTTTTCTCTAAATTTTTTACCATTATGACAAAATCCAAAAGTATTGATTTCTTGATTATAAATCTATATTATAATGGTTAGTATTTTTGTTATTGTTAATATTCATTTTCCGTTTCCTTTTGGAAAATATTTGAAATATTCTGTAAATTTTATTTCTGACTTTAAACTAGTAAAATCTTACAAAGAAATTTATTTTATATCATTTATCAGGGGCTGGATGAAGCTGGTATTGATCAAGATGGTGTTTTCAAAGAATTTCTTGAAGAAACTATTAAGCGAGTTTTTGATCCATCATTAAATTTATTCCGTGTAAGTATTATTTAATGATGTGTGCTAATTATATCACAATATTGTAAACCTTATATGTGTATTTAATCTTTACTTTTTCAGGCTACCAGTGAGGAAAGACTTTTCCCTTCTCCTACTTCATACATTCATGAAAATCATTTGTCTTTGTTTGAATTTGTTGGGAAAATGTTAGGAAAAGCTGTATATGAGGTATGATTGTTATTATCTTCCCTAAATTTTATAACTAAAATTATTTTAAATGTAGGAAAAACCTAAATTTTTAATAAATATTTTTGCAATCATGTTACTTCTAATTTCTTTATCCATGTCTTGAGTCTTCCATGAGAAATCCCATTCAAAAGTTTCATTATAAGGACATTTTTAAGCAGACATTTTTAATTTATGTCAGAAAACTAACTCTTATATAATTATTACCTTGTTATTGGAAACTTTTCTCATTAATATTGAAATACAGTATAATGCTTTCTTGGAACTGTTTTCCAATTCGTCTTGTATTAAATATAATAATTTCTTATATGAAACTTTTTAATTTTTTATTTCTTTATTATTCATTTTAATCTTTTCATTATAATAATGCTTTTTAATTTAGCTAAATATCTATACTTACATGTATCTCAATTTCTTCCCTTTTTTTATAAAAAAAAACCTGAAAAAATCTTGTAATTTTGCGCAGTAAATACTGTTGTCTAATTTGTTACAAAATTAAAATTTGTAATAAAATTACTGTTTGTATGTAAAACAAATAATGTTGAACAAAACTGAACTTTTTTAAATATTTCTCTAAATAACACATTTAATTGTTAAATTTAGACTTTTTTATACTTTTGTTATTAATAAATTTGTATTGATTATGTATTATATTATATTGTTGTTATGAAATTTTTTTTGTGGGTTAGAAAAAAATGTTTCACTAAATTTTTATCTTTTATGAACATCAAATTAATACATTACATGTTTTCATTATCTTTTCAAATTAATATATGTTTTATAAATTAATGCATAAAATGTTTATGTATATTAAATATGAGGAGAACTGTTTATTTACTTATAATAAATAATTGTGAAACTTTCGGAAAATAAATTATGGATAAACTGAAAATTAACATAAAATGTCAAATGATGACTACAATTTTAATACTAAATAAATTAAAATGCATATATTTTTGTTATTAATGTTATAGAATTAATTATAATGTATTTAAAGCTTTTTAAATAATTTAAATGTGTACTATAAATATTTACTTAAAATAGTACAAATATTTTTGGTTCATTAAATGATTGTATTTTAAAAATGATTTTTAATTTCTTGCACTTTTTTTTATTTATTAGGGAATTGTTGTGGATGTTCCCTTTGCCTCATTCTTCCTCAGTCAAGTTTTGGGTCATACTCATAGTGCTTTATATAGCTCAATTGATGAACTTCCCTCTTTAGATCCTGAACTTTATAAGAGCTTAACTTATATTAAAGTATTCACTTTTATTAAATCATTTAGAGAATTTGAAGTTATTTTGATTTATATTTTATTGGATGCTATTTTGTGTATTCATTAATACAAAAATCTGAGTTATTTATTAAAGCATTTAATAAATGTCTCAGATTTTCAATATCATACTGTGTGTTAATATTTATAAATTTTAACCTTTTCTTATAGCATTTTAATGGGGATTTGCGGGACTTAGATTTAACATTTTCTATTGATGAAGATTGTATGGGTCAAATAGTCACGCATGAACTTGTACCAGGTGGTAAAGCAGTTCCTGTTACCAGCGAAAATAAGTAAGATTTATATAAAAACCTCTATGTAATAAAAAAATTAAATCATTTTATGCATATAAAAATCTATAATTATATTAATAATGTTATGTAAATTATGAAAAGTTTCATTAGAATTCCTTTTTCAAATTTCATAATATATCTTGAAATTTATTTTTTCCATTAATTGTGTGCTATAGTTTTAATTAAAACAAATTTTTCAAACTTTGATTCAGTGAAATAAGAAAAATCGTGAGTCTCTCTATCAAATATTTCATGTGCAATTATTTTTCTAACAAAGCCTTACTGTCAAATAAATAATAATAATTGTAAATTCTTATTATTTTGCTAAAACATTTTTCGAATTTATTTACATTTTTACATATATTTATGAACAAGTTTAAAATTTTGATTTAAAATGTACAAATAGATGTTTGCCAAATTTAGCAATTAGATTGTTTGATAGTAATATTATTATAATGGCATTAGATTTTTGATAATTTTTCTAAAGCAAATTGAAAAAATTGTAAAAATGTACCATGTTTTTTCATATGATTAATATTCATTAGTTTTCAAAATTCCAAATTTCAGTAAAGAAAACAATTCCTTTGAGTTTGAGTGTTATAAACTTCACTAATTTCTTGATTAAAGTGTTTAAAATTTTGTATCTGTAAATTGCTGAAAGGAAATAAGTTCACTTTTGTTTTGTATCAGTTTTTATTGATAATCATCTATATTAGCTGAAAGATATAATTTAAGTATAGTTATTAGGAGCCAAAACAAAAAAATTATTTCACTCAGGCTTTTTAATATGATTGGTTTTGAGTATTTTGAAAATTTAAATTATAAATCAAAATAATTTAAAAACATTTAGTTTTAAAAATATTGCTTAAGAATGTATATTGTAACTAAGGAAGGGTGTATTTAAAAAGATAAGTTTTTCATTATGTTGTATTTATAATACTTAATTAGTATTATGATATGTCATAATATTATAATTTAATGCAAATATTGTTCCCAAATTTCTGTCCCCTCTGTATTTGCTGAGCTAGCAGCACTCAGACTTTTATAGAGATAGGAATCAACTCCATATATTTTAGTTTTAACTATATATGGAGTTGATTCCTATCTCAGGCATGTGTGCTATTTGTAGTGATTTGAAATCCACTTTAAACTGTAGGTTTGAGTCTCATTAACTCTTGTATGAAAAAATTGCAATTGAGCAATAAACAAACCAAATGCTATTAATTTGTTCTTAAAATACTGGTATTCTTTTTAACCCATCATTATCACTTTGAATCTTTTACCCTATAATACGAGACTAGAAATACATTATTTATCCTCTATTAGAGATTTTTTTCCTATTGGCAATAGCAGTTTTTTTTTTAAATAAATAGCAATCCTTGTCTATTCTATGATTTAAAAAAAAGTTGCAAAAATTACACTTCATAATTTGTATCAATATTAGTTTTCAATGTTTCTCTGTTTCCTAATTAAGAAAATCATTTTATATTAACCGTTTGAGTGCGGCGAAACGCTATTGCGCTTCGCTTGTTATGTGCCAAAAATGCGGAGAAGCGCAATAGTGCTTCTCTTGTTTTGTTAATTAAATTACTATGCATTTCATTACGCACTTTTACCATATATATAAGAAAACTCTTCAGCACTCAAACAGTTAAACAAGTAATGTAAAATCATTATTCTAAATTAGGATATGTGATCCCTAAATTATACCATTCAGGAAATATTATTTTTTTAACTTTACAAGAAAATTGTTTTTAATAAAAAGGTAAATTATTATTAAATGCATTTTGAAGGGAATTTTCTCAGCATATACATAAGAAAAAAAACTCAAAATTATGCTGAGATTCTAAAATTGCTTTTATATATTCATCTTATATTTTTTAAACTTGTTTGTATTCCAATAAAAAGTATTACAAATTTTTAAATAATTACAAAATCTGTAAGAATTGAATTTTTATTGTATAAAAGAATAATAAAATGCTTTTATGTTTTAATTACATTTGCCTTAAGAAACATAATAATTATGAAATTTCTACTTTATTTTTCAGAATCAGTTATATTCATCTAATGGCTCATTTCCGAATGCATGTGCAAATTAATGACCAAACTAATGCATTCATCAGGGGGTTTCGTTCCATTGTAAATCCTGAATGGTTAACTATGTTTTCTACTCCAGAATTGCAACGTCTTATTTCTGGTGACAATACTCCTATTGACCTTGCAGATTTGAGGTTAGTTAGTCTACAACATTTTTCTTTATTATTTATATAGAAATAAAAATATATTAACATATAAGTTAGATTATTTTGCCGTATTATGTACTTTATTTTCTCTATTTTTATTCTAATAATCAATATTTTTACTGTGTCTTCAATATTTCAGGTAGACATAAATGTGTAATGTTTTATTAAAAAAATTTTAAAGTGCTAAATTAAACTTGTTAATAGTTTGCCTGGCATTTTTGTACTGATGAAGGCTTATAGAAAAGTTATGCTCTGTCTTCCTCATCTTTTTTTCTGGTGGTAGAACAGTCTATCTTCCTTAGAGTTATTGGAACAATATTTTAAAAAAGAATGCAAATCTTGGCATTCACTTATAATGTTATTTTAGACATGACCTAATAGTATATATTTGAGGTATTCTGTTTATTGGAAGCCAAACCAAACAAATAAGTCCTTACTATAAATAAAAAATAAAACTCTGAATTCTTAAAATTTGCCTTAAAAATTAATAATCCATTGTAATTAATAGTAAATAAATAAACTTATATAAATGTAACTCAATTAAAATATCTTGGAATCATCATCTCTGAAAACACTAATTTATCTATTGAAGTTAATTTTAGTTTCTGTCAAATAGATCCAACTAAGTCTCAAAATTTTTCAATCAATTAAATTTATCAGTTTAAATCTTAAATCATCTCCAGTAACACTAAAAATAAAATCAAACTGTGATCTTTCATGTTATATGGTTGTAAGTGGTAGGCATTGACAAAATTCTAAAAAAAAAATATTTCCTAAAGTTTTTTTATTATGATGTATGTTTAATCATGAAATTTAAAAAGCAGGCAAATTGATATTATCAGGGTCATAAAAAAACAGAAGGGTTTTGATGGGTTGTTGATTTATACAGGATTGTAAGAACAAATCCACTAAATAAAGCAATAAAGATGAATAAAAAATTATCAAATCTATGGGAGCTAAAAGATGAGAAAGTTCACTTATAGGAAGTGGCTTGATTCTTTTGAAAATGATATGAAAATTATGGCAGGCAGAATCGTCACTCAGTCATGATAGATGGTTACCAGCTATCCGCTTACCATCTAGGAAATGACATCATGTATGACCAAACTGTATCAGAACTTTCTACCAAATGAAATATTCTGCTTGTTTAATTTTTCCATCCACAACTAAGCATATTATAAAATTCAGGAGGTGTATGTAAAAATGCTTTCTAAATTTTGTGTGGAAATTGAAGAATACATAATTGAATGTTCTGAAAACTTATTTTATATATTTATTTATTTATTTATTTATTTATTTGACACAATCTTAAATAAATATATAAGAGAGCTGTGTGTTTTTCTTTTAAGCAAATATTTTATTTTATATTTACTCTTAATTTAATTTATGCCTCTAATCTCGCCATTTCTAGTAAAATCTCAACTAGTAAAGTTAACATTGAGAGCCTTTTTTATATTTTATATGTTATTAAATTAATTTGTTTGTTTTTACCCTGCAGGAAACATACCAAGTATTTTGGAGGTTTTCACAACAATCATAAAGTTATAAATTGGCTTTGGGATGTGTTAGAAAAAGACTTCACTCAAGAAGAACATAAAAAATTTTTAAAGGTATTATTTTTGTATCTTAAATGAATGTACTATTTATGTCTTTAGTTTATAAACGAGAATACTAACAGAAAAAATTATACATATATAGATCACAGCTTTATTTTGACTTCTTTTCTATTATATCATTTCAATATTTTCACTTGTAATTTTTTTAATTGTAATATCTTATCGAACATTGATTTTATACTATAAATTTTTATGGTATGTATAAATATTGAATGTATAAATATTTTTGATATATAAAACTTTTATTGAAATAAATGGTAAAAAAAAATATTATTTTTCTGTAAATTATAGTTTGTCACAAGTTGTTCAAAGCCACCATTACTTGGATTTGCTCATTTGGAACCTTCTTTCTCCATCCGATGTGTGGAAGTCAGTGATGATCAGGTACTTTTAATATAAGAATAATATGCATTTATTTGAAATTTATTTTATAGTGTTATATTTTTAAAGATGATGTATGCAAAATCATAAAATTTCTTCTCTTAATTCATTAAAAATTCAAATTGTATTTTAGCTTTTGTTGATTTATTAAAAGTTTTTATTAGAAATTATTTCATTTACGAATAAATCGCTTGACACTCATAATTTATATGATAGTAAAAGTCTTTGTGTAAGCTTCAGTAAACTTGATTTTCTGGTTAAAATTTTTGTTCACTGTAAGAGAATTTTATTATTGTGAGCTATTTTTTTTAAAAAAAAAATTTTAATCTTAACATTTTATTTCAATAATATTTTGATATCAAATTATGGAGTTATTTGATACTTTTTCACTATTTAAAAATCGGTAATGAAGGTATTGGAAAAAATCTCTTTTATGCATTAATTGCTTTTTTTTCTGTACCTTAATTTTTCCAAGAGAAATTTAATATATTTTATTTGTCATTTAACTATGACATGAATTTTCAAATTTTTGTATAACTTTATTTTAGGATACTGGTGATACAGTTGGAAGTGTCCTTCGAGGTTTTTTCACTATACGCAAGAAAGATCCTGTCAATCGATTACCAACTTCGTCCACTTGCTTCAATCTTTTAAAGCTTCCCAACTACCAAAAAAAAAGCACTCTTCGTGAGAAACTACGCTATGCAATCACTTGTAATACAGGTTTTGAACTGTCATAATTGTTACCTCATCTCACTGAGGTTTAATTATTCCATTGTATATGTTTAGCACGTTTTTATTAATGCACTGTAAATAGTCAAATATTTTACCACTTCTAAATTTGATTATGTGTTAATCAAAGATATTTTACATCGAAGACACGTTATTGTTTTGTAAACTTCCTTTTTTAATGAAAATATATTTTAGTATTTTGAGAAGATATATTTTGAGATATCAGTAACAAACTTAGATTCAGATTGTATGATATGCAAAAAAAATAAAAAATGCTTTATAAATGCAATAGAAAAGCATTTGTATTTATCTTAATGCTGACATGTTCTATACTTTATTTTGTAGTGGATTAAAAATGTTTTGTTTTCTTTCTGCTTGATTTAAATCACATCATTAGGATATTTTTAATATTTCTTTAGTTAAAAAAACTGTTTGATTATGATTCCATTCATCGAATTGGATGATGAAATTTTTTTCTCTTGTCATGGTTATTTTTTTCCATTGTTGAATTAATAAAATTAAACTTATTGCTTAAAAATAAAATGTATCGATAATGTTGCTTTAACTATTAATTGTTGGAAGCAAGATTCTCTGGGATCTTTAAGCTGCATTTGTTAGTAGCTTATTAAATCTCAATTGTTCTTGCAATGATTTTTTGTTTGTTTAGTGTTGAAAAGATTGAGTGATATTATATATAATCTGATAATGTAATGTGTTTGACATCAGATTTTATTTCGTTTTAAAATCTACACCATTTTTTTTAAATTTGCCATGCTGCCAACTCAGTGAGCTGTATCTAAATCGGTTTAAAATTATATTGTATCTCAATGCTTTAAAAAAAGAATTGATCATTGCAAATACATGCATTAATGTTGTTTAAGTAAATAAAATATGTGTACTCCAATCATTATTGACAAATGGCTTATATGAGCAATTTCGTTCCAAATTTTTTTTTAATTGCAATAGTTTTTCCAATACTTTCTATTAATCTTGAGGATTTTCAATGTAATAGTAAAATGTTGGTTAAGTATTTGCATTAGACTTATTGTCCATAATGTCTTGACAACTTAAAACAGTCATCAATTCGGTCTATTCTGTTGATATTATCAAACCTTAATTTTCATTCTCTCTGTTAGTTATCCTGTTTGATATATTTGGACAAAATCTGAAGTATAGTTATGAATAATTTTTGATTAACTTTTTATTTTTTAAACAGCTCCTTCATACAAAATATTAACAAAATTTTCAATTACATATATATATATATGTATGTATAATCAAATATTTTTTCACATTTTTTATTTATATTAAAAAATTTACTCTTTGTCACAACTGTTTCTATTTTAGAGAAAAGTATAATCATTTAAATTCAATAACAATTGTATCCCTTATATTAGAAAAATACATAATTTTCATTATTTGCTTTGCAAAATTAGAGCAAATATGTATAAAAACATGAAAATAAATAATTTTATAACGTACCAAAATAGTTAGTCTATTTGAAATAATCTATGGGGAAATTTTGTTGAAGTGTTATTTAAAATATATTCCTTAAATATTGTAAATTTTTGTTTTCAGTTAAAGTCAATTTATTGTTCAGAAAATAACCTATATTTCCAAAAATTTAGTTATGCAACATAGTCAATCCTGAACATTTTTATTGTTTGGCATTTATGGCATCTTTAACAAATTGCTTGCTTTTATGACATTTGATAATACATAATAAATACTTGTTTGTGTAGCACTTTAGTGTTTAGTATCTTCTAAATATATTGATTTCCTTTTGCAATTTTTGGATGGAGATCACATAAGTTGAAATTCTGGACAATAAATGCAAATTGTTAATTGTAAAAGAAATCATTTTCACTGATTTAATACAATTTAAAGTAATAAGAATTTAAACTTTTAAGAATGGTCACTTTAAATATTCCATACCTTTCAAATTTTATAGATATACTTTTAAAATGTAAAGTGTTTCAAATAATAGATTGTACAACATTCAGCAATTAATATTCTTTTGAAAGTTTTGTGTTTTAAAATAATTCTTTCTTTTTCACGTTATGTGAAAAAGAAAAACTTTTCATGATATACTGATGTTTATTGTATGTTAAACCAAAAGTCGCAGCATCCTTTATTAAGTTTTCACTGGGTATTCAGCAAAGATTTTTCTTATAAAAATCTTTTCTTACAACCATACATACAAAAGTTGTTTAATAATGGATTTTTGGCATACACCGTCCTCATTAAAAAATAGTACATGCAAAAATCACATTAGTTTTCCAAATATTATATAAAACAATTTTTTCGGAATGAATCCACATTACTTAGTTTTTATGTAACTGAAATATTTCTTTTTGAAAATTTAATGTAAAGGAAGAAATTTAAAATTTTTATGTTTTGCAAATAAATATATACAGATTGATCTTTAATATTGTGCTATGTACATATAAGTTATATATAAATAAATTCAACAGTAATTAAAATGTAGATTAATGTATCTAAAGCTTTTACTTTTTAGAGAGAAATGTTTCAAATGCAAATGTATATTATGTAATTTCATTATAAAGCAATATTTTATGTCTATGAATTTAAAGGACAATTTTAAATGTATTATATATTAATATTTTCATATTTTAATACTGACTGTTTTACTGTTATGAAATTTTTTGTATATAAATTGCTTTGGAAATATTATAGTGACATTTTAGTGAGAATCCTTTCTGTTATACTATTTTCATTTCAATTCTGAAAAGCTTTAAACTGATAATAAATATTTATTGTACTATATATTATTTTATTTATAAAAAATAATCGGTTGTATCTTTGTTTCTATTTCTTTTTTCAATCATTTTTCACTGAAATGTAAGCTGTTTTAATAAAGTAATTTTGCAAAATTGTATGCACTCTTTTTGCATTATTGTTTCTTAGAAGTAATATGTAAGTTTAGTTCTTGGAAATTTTTTTAATTGTGCTTTTAAAATAAAAGTGTTTAACATAGTTTGATTTCAGGCCTTTAAATGCATTGAATATTATTTAAATAGAATTCATAAATTAGGACTCCATTTGAGCACTTTAAATAGTCTTATAAGGCATAAATATTTACAAATAGAAGTGGTGAAGTCAGAAAAATCTGTTATGTAAAATGATAGATTATTTATTATATTTTGTATTTTTTTAATGAATTCCCCCCCCCCTCAAAAAATGAAATTTATAATTTTATTTAAAATTTCAATATTTACTATTACAAATCTTATTATTTTCCTAGTATTCTAATGATACAGTGAAGATTTGTAAATCATTTAATAATTTGTTAAAATGATTTACCCATTCAATTTATACTTTATCTCTTTACTTGGAATGTAAAGTATTATTAATAAATCCCTATAATTTTTATATTCATACTAAATATTTAAACCTAAAAAATTATTATTTAATTTTTATGGGAATTGTAAATTATTATCATATAAATTTTTCTTTTATTTTGAAAAAAAAATCCATTATATTTACTAAGATTCATTTATGTTCCAAAAATGAATGTAAAGGTAAAAGTATTAATAAATGTAATCTTAATTATTTTATCACTTTTCTCCTTTTATTATATCTCCATAACTGGAATTTTTATTGAAAATCAGTCTCTTTTTTAAGGAAGACATGTTTAATATTGTAGATTTTGGAAATTGAAGATGAAACAATATTTTTTCTGTTGAAATTTATTAATTTGTTGAAAATTATAATGATAGATAAATAAGTATGCAAGATTTTTATTGAAATTTTCTTTTTTTTTTCTATTTATAAGTGAATTTACAATATCTTTTGCATGTTTTTGCTGTAAAAGTCTGCAGTTAGGAATACCTTCAAAAAGTTATTTTTGTGTTTTTACTGCAGTTTTGCTAGTTTAAATCATTCTTCTTCTCTTGAGCTTGTCAGATGTGTGGCACCTCTGCATTTTTGCATTTTGTACCATGCTCCAAGCCCAATTTTTTTCCTAGTTCCATTGTCTTGGGTCACCTACTTTGTTTATAAAGTCTGATAAGCCCTCAATGGAGTTTAGGTGTAACTCTTTAGGATATGGATTACCTAGAGTAGTGAATCTTGTAAGGGCTAGAGCATCACACTCATATAGGATATGATGAGCTGATTCTACCCCTGCGTGGCATTTCCTACAAATTGGTTCTTGTTTAAAAAGCCCCATTGTATGAAGGTGTTTCCTGAAATGATAGTGCCCAGTAATGAAGCCTACAATTGCTTGAATCTTCAATCTTGGGAGTCTAAGAATTTCAGGTGAGTTGAAAATCATGCTTTTTGCATGTTTCTGTCCAGGAGAGTCATGCCAAACTTTGTTCATCTCCTGTTTTTCCCATTTTTGAATGGCCTTCCTTGTAGTCTTCATGTTGATCCCACAAAAGGGTTCCATTCCTATTGGATTGAAAGAGGATCATTGTTTTGCAAGTTCATCAGCTCTTTCATTACCTTCTATTCCTATATGCCCTGGCACCCAAATAAGAATAATTTTATTCCCATTTGCCAGTTCCTTAAGGATATTTTTACATTCCATTACAATTTTTGATTTGACTTGGAATGAGTAAAGAGCCATCAATGCAGCTTGACTGTCGCTGAAAATAAGAATACGCTTACTTTGGTAGCCCTTCTTTAAATTTATCTGCAGACAGTTGGTAATAGCAAGAACCTCCACCTGAAAGACAGTGGCATGTTCCCCAAGCCCTTTATAAAGACTGAATCTTGGTACCATGCCACAGACCCCCAGTCCTGAGAGGTTGCCTTTTTTTGATCCATCAGTAAACCAGATAAGATCATTGCTTTTTATTTCAATCGTGCTGTTTTTCCATTCTTCCCTGGTAGGAAAAACTACCTCGAATGGTCTTTCAAACACGTATGTTCTTTCCATGCTGTCTGAAGGCATTTGGAGAGTTGGGTGGTTGATTTTTTTGGTAATAGTAGTATGACCTCCAGAAAAGGGCTTATCACACCACTGATTTTGCAATTTCATTCTATATGCAGTTATTCTGGCATCGTTGCATATGAAGATATTTAGTGGAGTCAGGTCCAGAATTGCCTCTAGTGCTCTGATAGGTGCTGTGGACATTGCACCTGTGATACACAAGCAAGCCATTCTTTGCAGACTTCCTAGCTTGTCCTTCACAGTTTTCTGCTCCACCTTACACCACCATATCACAGTTGCATATGTAAAAGTAGGCCTGACAATTGCTGTGTACATCCAAAACATCATTTTTGGCTGTAGACCCCAGTTTTTACCAAGCATGCGTCTGCATGTCATAATGCATTTTTTTGCCTGATTGATTTTGTAGTCAACATGTTTATTCCAGGTGAGTTTTTGGTCTAGAATTAAGTCCAGAAATTTCACCTCAGAAGCAACGTTGATTTCAACCTCAAAAAGTTTTGGGATAAAGAATCCCTCCCTTTTTATTTTTCTTGTGAATGGTATAAGGTTGGTCTTCTGTGGATTTATATCCAGATTCCTTTCCTTACACCTTTGCCTACATAGCTTAGAGCATTTTGCATTAGCTGACAAGTTATGTTAAAGTCTTTACCAAGGATGAGTATGACAATATCATCAGCATACCCCTGGGTATAGTAACCTATAGAATTTAGATGTTTTAATAGGCTATTTACAACCAGATTCCAAAGTAATGGTGATAATACACCTCCTTGTGGACAGCCTCTAGTTGTCTTCTTTTCAAATGTCTCATTGAAGATTTTCATTTGTATAGTTCTATCCGAAAGCAGGGTCCTAGTCCATGAGCAAATTGCATGTTCAATCCCTGTATCCCTTAAGGCATTAAGGATGGATAGATGTGAGGCGTTATCAAATGCACCTTGGATATCTAGGAAAGTGGCTAAGGCAATTTCCTTTCTCTCCAGGGTGTCCTCAATCTTAGATACAAGCTTGTGTAACACTGTCTCTGTAGATTTGCCAGGTTGGTAGGCAAACTGTAGATTATGCAAGGGACTATTACTACCCAGGTAATCTCTGATGTGCCTATCAATGATTTTCTCCATAATTTTGAGAAAGAATGAAGATAAGCTTATTGGCCTAAAAGACTTAGCCTGGTCATAGTTTTTTCCAGGTTTAGGAATGAAAACAATCCTAGTCTTTTGCCATAGCTTTGGAATACATCCCAGTGCTAAGCTAACTCTGTATATTCTTGTTAGCACAGGGATAATAAGATCCCCTGCCTTCTGGATCATTACAGGCATGATTCCATCAGGTCCAGGACTCTTGAGAGGTTTGAAGGTGGAAATAGCCCACCTCACTTTATCATGATTGATAATGCTCTTAGCATAGGTCCATTGATTTCTTTGAATTCTTTTTACAGAACCAATGAAATGCTGCCCTTCGTTGCTATCAATATCAATGGCTCCAGGAAAGTAAGTTTTGGCCATTACTTCTTTTCCGGTACTAAATTTGCCATCCTCATCCTTTAAGGTTCCAACCATTATAGGTTCATCCCTTCTAAGGATTCTTTGGAGTCTAGCTCCTTCAGAGATTGAATTCACCTCTTCACAGAACTTTCTCCAGGATTCTTGATTGCTTTTCCTAACATTTTTGTTATAGTTAGTGAGTGCTTTCTTGTAGTTGCCCCATTCACCAGTTTAAATCATTAATAACAAAGAATTTTTAGTTTCCGTAACTCTCAAATAAATTCCTTTCAGGAATTATTATGATATGTTCATGATTATATACTCTAACAGTATTACTCACTTTTTTTTTTAGAATTAATTATAAAGATAAATTTACAGTATCCCATAAATATTCAGAATTAAATTTTTCGTATTTATAATTTCTGAGCAAGATGAATATTTATTTTCTTATTAACTTAATAACTAAGCTAATAATTGCTCTTTAACCTGGTTGTTTCTTGAAGAATAGTTATAAGTGTTTTATAACATACTATGTTAAACAATATTTCTAACATGGTAATGATATTTATTGTTGACTAACATTAATGTGCATTCTTAAATTATCAAACTTTCAAGCAAGCATTTCAAGAAAATTAATTTCAAAATTTTTTTAAGAAGCATTTTCAAATAATTAATATCTTCTATTTCAAATAAAACTACTTCTACAAATAAATGCTTGTAGAATTCTAAACACAAAGAGATAAATATTTTTATTCTATATAAGGTAAATAAAACTCTTTCAATTTTCGAATAGCCATTGAATAAAGTGAGAATAACAAATTACACAACGACAATACAAATTAGTATCGTCATATGCAATTTATTATATGACGTGATTGAAATACCTATCAGTCGAGAGTAGAAATATCATTCGCTATAAAAACAAATTCACTGCGCATATTCAACAATCGTAATCATACAGTAACGAAGACGTGTCGAAGTAGCTCATTCAGTGTTTTATTTATAACTTCAAAGCGGACTTAACATCTGTTGCATCAAGTCGGCGGAAATATGTCAAGCGTTTCGAGATAGTGCTGGAAATGAACGTACAACAACGCATTTGTTTCACAAATTCAGTTTGAGAGATTAATATTTGTGTGCTGCACCCATGTAAAATTATGCTTTGTTTGGTGGACTAATCATTAAGCAATTGTATTCGCAGCGATGGGGCTGCGTGCAACAAAAGGATCCAGCATTGATTAATCATAAAGGTGTACTGCTTTTAACAGATAACGTGAGGGCGCATATCGCGCGGGGGCCAGGAATACCATAGAGCGACTTAGTTGGGAGACTGTGCCATCCTTTTCACTCACCTTGCTCTATCAGATTATTACCCCTTCCATTCGCTGGGCAATCATCTTCGTGGAAAATCCTTCATCAATGAAGCAGACTTGCGCCAAGCTTCCAAAACCCCCAAGTTTTACCTCAAGAGAGGATTGCACAACTGGAGACACTTTGGCTGAAGATGCTGGATGCCTATGGTGATTACTTCGAGGTCTAACAATAGGCTACACTTTTATACATCCTTTTTTTTGTTATTAAAAATAAAAGCTTGTTTACCTTGTAGAATAGAGTTCTCTTTTTAAAAATTTTGTAAACTTATGTTATAATCTATTACATAATATTGGTTTGCTTATTACAGGTTTTTATTCTTTTTTAAAAATTTAGTGCGTATGGAGGATAATCAATGAAGTATTAGACTATAAATATAAGTATTTAGTGAATAATCTCTTGTATTCATACTATTTGTTGGCCTTATAACAGTGATTAAAAGTATAGATGTTCGAGCTGTTTTTTTAATCTAAGAACAGATTTGCAGTAAACTTTTATACTCTAATTTGTAACTCGTCATATAAAGAACTTTTTTTTTCATACTCTTTTGAAATCTGTCAGTTTTCGCGTTTAGTAAAGGAGATAGTTACTGTTGGTTATTAAAGTAAATCTTTACTGTGGTTACAAAAGATTTCAGGTAATTTTAGCTCAAAAAATATTAGTGGTAAAATATTTTATACTGCATTGGCAATTTATGAAATCATGATATAAAAGAAAATTTTCTCTTTGTTTTGTTCCTTTTCATTCACACCCAATATTTTCTCTGTGAATGAAAGAGAGCGAAACGAAGAAAGCTGTGATTCATTGCAGAGATAGATGTAATTGATCAAATAAATTATATAATATTCAGTCATGATTTATAACCTGTGAACGGGGAAAACAATTCATAAAGAAGTCAGCAAAAGCCTACTTCTTTATGTCGCAGAAGTTTCACATAAATAGATAAAATATGTTTAGAACTTGTGGACGATTTGTTTTCAAGGCAAACAACGTGTTCATAATTATAAATTAATCAATAAGAGATGGCAATCAATTGGACGTTTTGAAGCAGAGTAATGTCAGATTCAAAGTTCATCATTACGTCATTCCATGATTATTCCAA
The DNA here is from genome assembly GCA_026290005.1 of Latrodectus geometricus. Taxonomy (NCBI): domain Eukaryota; kingdom Metazoa; phylum Arthropoda; class Arachnida; order Araneae; family Theridiidae; genus Latrodectus; species Latrodectus geometricus. The sequence continues at coordinate 8,761 of JAPDSC010035278.1, read as the reverse complement.
CAATTCCAAACTAATTAAATATTCTTCTGTAAATTTGTATATTATCATCCAAGGAGTACGACCTCTGTAGAATATAGATATATTATTGTTATAGCCTAGCTTAATTTAAGCCTCTTCACATATGTAGCACCAATATCAGTGGTTGTTATTTGACTTGAAATAAACTATGCTCATGGATGATCTGATATTCATCTTGCAACTCGATAACATGCATGGAAAAGTGAAGAGCACATATAAACAGCGGGGCTTGCGTGCTCTGGACTTTACCTTAAGGTTAAAGAGTTTGGAATACTCGCCTATCACTAAGTTTCTCGTAATTTTCAAAAACGGTCAAGTTACGAGGTTGCATTTACACTAGCACCTCTTCTTGACTCAAAGCAGAAGAACTTTGGACATCACAAATTAATGAGAACACTTCCCCAATGCTCGGAGCTCCAGCAACTGAGTGAGGAAGAATGCAATTATCTGCCCGGTCTCTATCTATGGCAAGTTATGCTTCATTTTGCTTTACGAGAAACGTCGTTAATCTAGTGTGCCGCTGCTGCTCGAACCGGGAACGAGACACTCTAAATCTATTCCAGAAAATCTACCAATAAATAGATTCCGCTACGGAAACATTGTGGTTTGGCTATAGATATAACCCCGAACATTTCACGTTACCAGATGCTACCGACGAGATTCTATGTTATAGTTACACGGTATTGAAATGATGTCCTAGATTCCTTCATGAAATATGCGGCAGTTTTCCTTGCTTTCGTTTAAATGTGTACAATTTGGGTAGTCATAATGATCTCGTAATTGAGGACTAGATGGACTGCGAGAAATTACTTCCTTTGACCTGAATTGCATAAAAATAAAATCGTTGGTATGCTCTCGGCTTTACTGGGTCCCTTACCAGTTGCCTGGGTCTACGGCAAACTTTCTCATTCAGTATTCGTGGTTGGATTTTCAATCATACATTTCATCGCGGCCCCCTCCACGCATACAATAAAATATATACCATAATTAAATATTTTTGCTCTAAATCTACACTAGGCCCTTAATTTTAAAGATTACAAATTACCAAAAATATAATATTTGGCAACAGCGATCCTCAGCATTTAAAAAAAATAAAAATCTTGTACCTTATTGTTCTTGAATCCCTCATATCGGATACTCTCGTTGTTTCGCGAGAAGCTTCGATTTGTCTCGAATTTTCTGATATATCGACAAGATGATGTCTCTATTATGTGCAAATGTGATCAAGGAGAATGTTCAATAACATCAGTTTCATTCGAGTTAATCCTTCTATTACTAACAAATCGATGTGTATGTCATATGTTTACGTGTTAATTGCAATTCAACGTATTAAATATTCGTGCAGAAAATATATGCAAAATTATGAATACAATTTTAAGCAGTCGTAAGCGAGTATTAGACGATACTCAAGCATGAGACGAATACACAGGTGACCGTGGTTCCAAAAATGAAATCAAGAAAATTTTCTTGAGAGTATTTAAATTTTGGTTTACCAGTACTCTCTGAAGTAAACGAAGAAAAAAGGTCCTTGTGTGTATCCTTTGGTTAAAACTGTTGGTAACAGACACCATATATGGCATTTGGAAGCACTTCATAGTGAATACATTAACGAACCCAGACACAATTCTTCGAAATAAAATAAATTGAAAAGTAAAAACATTTTAAAAAAATCCTTGTCTGCGAAGGAAAAAGCTTTAATTGCTTCATACAAATTTTCATATGAAATAACCAGATGTAAGAAGCGTATTTTGCAAGCAGCAAGTGAAACTATAGAAACTATTTTTAGAGTTTGCAAAACAATTGCAGTCCATACTTCTTTCAAATAGTTCCATTGCCTGTCAAATTGGTAATATTAATGAAGATATAATATCAGCTTCTCTAAAAGATGCAGGACAAACTTTTTTCAGTATAGTTGGAAGAAGCAACAGATAGTAACAAAAAGATCCTTATTTCATTATTTATATTTGATTTTGTGATGATATTGTCAATAGTAAAAGATTACTTTTCTGCAAACTAATAGAACTCAAAGCAATAGTACTCCCATTGTTTGCTATTTTTATAGATTTTATAAGTGAAAACAACATATACTAGAAAATTTGCGTTGGTATATGCACCGATAGTGCGCATTCAATGTCCGGAAGATTCCAAACTATACAAGCACTTGTAAATCAAAAATCAGCTCAATGTGTCTGAACATATTGCATAGTCCACAGAAAAGTTCTGGCTTACAAAGAAATGAGTCCTGTTGTGAATATAGTGTAACTATGGTTGTAACCGTAGTAAATAATATAAAAATGAAACCCCTGAAATCAAAAATCCTTTCACAGATTCTGTAAAGAGAGGGGTGCAGTATATTCAGCGTTAACATTTTATTGCAAGACAAAATGGTTACCTGTTACGAAATTTTCGCAACATACTTAAGAATCTAGAAAAGAAATCACAATTTTCATGATTTATTTGTGATAAAATTTAGCTACGTGGTCAACATACTCGAGAAATTGAAGTCGACATATTCAGGAAATTGAATAACTTGAATCTTCAATTTCTAGTATCAAATGTACATATTGGATGCGAGAGATAAAATATTTTTTGTATAAAATTGAAACTATGAAGCAAAGATTTATATAGAAATGAAAAAAACATAACTGTGTTTCCAAATGCGGATGATTGTGTTAAAACTTACACGAATTAAGAACAACTTGTAAAAGCTGCTTTTGTAATCGTCGAAATTCATTTGGCTATAATAATAAAGAATTTTAAAAAGTATTTTCTGTTGTCGACAGAGTGATAGCAAGTTGAGATTTGGTTAAGCATCCATTTTATAACACCCCCGAAGAACACTGCATCGACAAGGAAGTAATCATAGTCTTCACGAAAAGCGGCGAAAGCAAAGGATAATTTAGTAATAAATCATATTTTGAATTTTAGACTAGAGTATATTAAAAGTTTTCTTCTAAAAACAAGGACATTTCGTATTCTATTATTATTTTCTACATTCTATTATTGTGACATGAGATTTTCTGCTGTGGTTCCTTTGAAAATAAAATAAAAGTCTCAGCTAAATACAGAAAAGGAACTGAGAGTGTTTATTTATAATCTTAAGCTTCCCTTCAAAAAATTTTGATCTTCAAGGCAGTCCCAAGGAAGTCTCTGGTAATTACTATGTTTTTAAATGAAGTATGTTTTAAATTGTTTTAATTTAATAAGCTAATTATTGAATATTATGTCGAAATGTATATTGTTTTGTGTGCGTGTACTTCACTTCAGTCAGTTAACCACTTTTTTTAAAAATATTTCCTTTTAAATTTGCTTTCGGCCAGCTTTACTATGCTCGCGACCCCTTTCTTGGGGACGCGCGTCACAGGTTGAGAATCACTGATCTACAGGAGGAATGGCAATTATTTGTGTTTGCAATAGTACATCATTTTTTAGAATCCATAGGCCTCCTTCTCAAACTAGTCAATTTTGGAAAGGGAAGTGTTATTGGAGGAGAGTCATGAGAGAAAGTCATTCTACGAAAATGTGTCAGTAATATCGTGATATCAAAAAGTAGATGAAACACACGACGATTTTTGATTTCCAGGTGATTCAGATTTTGGGGTGGAATTCCTTTGCCGATTAGTACTTATTCTATTTATTGATTTACTTAGAAATAGTTGATTGTTAGTTTTAATTGATTATTAATATTAATTTAAAGAACAAAATAGAAGTAGATTTTTTAAGGAAGGTTAGAAAATATTGAAGAAGGCGGAAATTTCATGTAGACAGTATTCAGACCTCCTTTAGAATAAGAAAATAATAGCGAACTCCCATATAAATTCAACATTGTCTTCTGCGAAGCTAACTCATGAATCATCAAAAAATTTTAGTAATATTTCAAAACACTTAAGGGTTATGAAACATAGATTCAAAATTGAATAAATGCTAACGCATATTATTTCTCAAAATATTTGTATAGAGACTTGTGAACAATACGAAATGATGCGAATAACAAACAAGTTTCCAAATTAGGAACTTATCAAATGTTACAGTGAAGTCAAACTTTAAAAAATAACAAAGAAATTAAGTTTCATGTATAATATAAAAAAATAAAAACAATTTTAATAAAAGTATTTTTAATTGTAGATTTTATCAATAATAAAATCAAACTCAAATCCCAATTGTTCAACGCTCTATTCGAAAATTACTTATGAATGCAAAATTTTTCTTAAAACGTCGATTAATGATCGCTATAACGAAATATAAAGGAAGCATTTTTGTTTTAACTATTTCCATCTTCATAAATTTTCGAAATGTAAAAATCAAAAAACATAATAAGCATGTAAAAATAAAAGCTACACTGGAAACACCAAACTGTCATGCAGAAACGGTGAAGTTAAGACATTCTGAACCCAATATACTACATAGCTGAGGTTCAAAGTTCATTTACAATGACTAATCTCACTGGCTTTCCCCTTTCCTTCCACCGAAGTTTGTTATACTTTCTTTCAACAACTGAAACACACAAATAGAGAAAAACAACTTTTTTTTTTCTAATAGTGCCAAAGATAACAGATTTAATTCCTTTAAAACGAATAGATATTTTAAAATTAGATTTATCAAAGAATTTAAATTATGCTGATCTTGAGTTTAATTAGCCAGGAAAATGAGCTTTATTAGTGATGAACTATTTTATAAAATATCAAAATCAATTTAAAATAAAAATGAAAATATTATTTTACATGAATTCGATTGTGTAGTAGCAGATTTTATAAGCGAAATAGAATTTCCAAATATATTGCAGTTTTGTTCAGCATGATCATGTGTGAGATAAAAAATAATTTAGGAATATTTTTGATTCTAATATCATTAGCCATAAATTATCCAAAGCTGGATTCTCAATATAATGGCTAATACAAATGTAATGGAACAATAACTGTTAAAGATAATCGCCATGATCATGCTTACCATGAGCATCTAATTCAGTTAATTTAAGTGATACTTATGCGGTTACTGAACAGATATTTTGACCTTTTAAGACGATTAAAAGAAAAAAATACCTGAAATTATGGTGAAATAATATGTTTCAAAAAAAGCTTTTAAAAGATTTCACCCGAGATGTTTTCTTCAGGTAGGTAAACACATATTTTATCCCCTCATTAATCTATTTGAAAAAATGATCAACTTACTACTAAAGTGCGCATTGTGTTTGGAGGTAGTTCTTATGATCACATGACCAGATGTCTTTAAATGACTGTTATACTGTTCAAACTCAAATTTAATGAGCTTATTAATCCAATTTCGCTTCAATAAAATAGTCATCACAGCTGAAAAGGCGTAATTACAGATAACTTTACAGAGAGGTGATACAGATGGAACAAGTTTTCTTTGAAAAGATGAAACTGAATTGAAATAGATAATAATAAGAAATTTACAGATTTAAACATGCTCTATTCGGAATTAATTTTAGTCTTTTTCCTGTTCGCCTTCACAATAAAGCAAGATATCGTGATTAACATTTCACAATAATTCATTTAATGAACACTTGTTTCTACATTGATGATTTGATTACTGAAGCAAATAATGCTGAAAAAGACTTCTAAATTTCTTGTAACCCGAAGAAAATAATAAAAGATTCAAACATGAAGCTAAGAATATGGAATTCCAAGGAATCAAGCTTAATGAATATATGAAAAAAGAAAATTTTGACACTCATTCGCAGATATTTCTGTGAAATTAGAAACGAATTCAGTGAAGAAAGGTATTACTTGGAATACTGCAGGAAATTGCCTGATACTTGAGGTGAAAAATCTAATAACATTAATGCCAAAAGGTATACGAAATGATTAATTTTTCATGCCACAGGGAAGGTACTTGATTCAACCGGACTTTTAACTTCCTTTACTATACGAATCAAGTGTATTTTGCAGTGGTTAGGGCGAATAAAGCTATCTTGGGACGAACTGCTTCCGACAGGTTAAGAAGAATAATGGTCCCCAAGTGGTGTACGGAATTCACTCAACTTCCAGAATTGAAAATCGCAAGATATATTTTAAAAAATTCCTTCAATAAATATGTGGAAATACACGGTTTTTCTGATGTTAGCCACAAGCCCTATGAAGCAAGCAGTTTAACCCTGAAGTCAATAGAATAATGGGATGGAAATATATCTTGATTTTTCAAAAACTAGAGTTTCTCCTGTTAACTTTATCCAGATTAAACTTAATCGGAGCTCTACTCTCATCACGTTAAATATATAAAATAAAGAAAATCCTTCAAAAAAAGGCTATTATCAAAGTTTATTTTTGAACTAACTTCCAAATCGATGAGCACTAGATTAAAGTTTTTCTAAGAAAGTGGAAATAATTTATAGTCAATAGGGTTACAGAGATTTAAGCCCCGACTGACTGGATATAAATTCAGTAGAACTGGTTATTGAAAGAAAAAATATCAATTTCTTAATCCAAAATTTTACTCAGTTTCATGAAGCAACATTCCTGATGCAAAATGTTGTTCCAAATGAATCCAATGATCTAGAAAATGAAGAAGAATTTAAAATCAAACTAAGAAAAACTATCATTATGTTTATTAAAAACTCTAGATTTATTTAAATTTAATAACTCAATATACATTTGTATCCAATTTATTGAGGATTTTAAACAACTACATGAAATTAATCCATGTATTTTTTTTTTTTTTTCAGATTCATACATAATGTAAAATCTTCATCGGAGAAGAAACCAAGTAAATTTGAACCTCAACACATGGAAAAGAGAAGAAATGTTTATGATATGAGCTTTTCAAGAAGAGGCATTTTCTGTAGAAATAAATAAAATTGTCAAAGATCCATATAGGTAATAGTAAGTTAAAATTTTTCAATCTATAAATCGATGAAGAAAATATTCTTAGAGTTGAAGGGTTTTGCTAAAAATAAGATGACACCCGACGTGTTTATCCTAAGTCTGATAAATCTGTCAGCTGGTTATCATATATTAACACCAAAGATATTTACGTATGCTAATCCATATTGTATTGTATGAGACAAAGATTTCGGTCACTTATTAGAAGAAATTTGTGTAAGAAAATAGTGCATGAATCCCTGATATGTTTTAAAAGTAACCCAAAAATGCAGGTTCAAATAATTTACAATTTGCCACAAAAAGAATTAAGTAAATGTATTTTTTTAATGTTATAGGCATTCATTTCGGCGGCTCATTTCATGCGAGTTTTTAAAATCAAACAAAATCAACACTTAATAAATTATATGAAACAATTTTTATTTGCTTAGTAACTCATACGCTTCATTTGGAAATAGTAACTGATTAGTCATCGGAAGCACTTATAGCTTGTTCAAATGATTAATTACTAGAAGAGATAAATGAGCTAAAATATTCAATGATAATACTAGAATATTTATTAGTGCAAATAAAGAACTAAAAAAATTTAATGAAATTTTAAAAAAACTTGATAATAAATATTTCATTTTATATTAGATAAATTTTCTTGGACAACAATATTAATTATAAATTTGTACTTCTTAGATCACCTAGCTTTAAAGGTCTTTAATCGGGTGTGAAGCTTTTCAAATATCATTAAAAGCACATACAGGAAACAATTTCACTTTGGAAGAATTTTTAACTATAATTGTTCAGATTTAAGGAATGTTGAATTCTAGAACTCTTACAGAATTAATTTGACTTTAATGACTTTGAAACATTGAGTCCATGACATTTTTAACAGGTGGGCATTTAAAAAGCATTAAAGCCTAATTTATATGAAACAAAAGAAAGTAGTCTTAATAGATGGAAAACAGCAACAAAAGCTTCTCAACAAATGTAGAATCACTAGAAAAGAAATTAATTATGCAATTTAAATATGGAACAAAGCATTTTGGGGAAAGAGTTGTTTAATTTTTACTTTTAATAAAATAAGTTTATCTTTCAATGAATAATAGAACAGGTTTTTTCAGGTAATGACTCTAAAATAATTGTAAATGTTAGATTACGAAAAGGCACAATTATTAAAGAAATTGAAAGAAATTTAAGATTTGACCTGTAAATTAAGATTTTTTTCATAGATTAAAATGCAACAAAACATTTAATTACTTTTTATTTTATATATTTCTTAAATATATAATATTTTGTTTTATTACGTATTATTTTATATAGTCAAGTATTTAGTAACAGAATTTACTCTAAAATTTTGAAAATATCATTCACAAAATGTTAATTGTATTGTAATATAAATTTATGATATTGTTTCAAAATTAATATTTCAACCCTGAAAAGTATGTTAATAACTTCTTTATAATATGTTTGGAGCTCATACTCATCCAAGTGAGAGAGCTGTTTGCGTAATACAAATGTAACTGTAAGAGTGGAAGAGATTACAAAAAGCCTGCCTTCTGTTTTTCTTTTACTTCTTCTTTCAGTGTTTTTTTATATGTTTAAAAAATTGTAGTATTAAGCAATAATCTATTGCAGATTCTTTAGTTAATGGGTTGACTCCTATAGGGGATTACAGCCAGAAAAACAAAAGTTCTTGAATAGCATAAAAACTTGTGATAGTAAGATGTCTGAGAAATTATTTATAAGGGGATATTTACAAAACACATGCAATTAATCCGGTTTATCATAAGGATACAATAAGCAATCAGAGAAAAAAAATTATACTTTCTTATAAAATTTATATACAATCTATTTTGAAGAAGGAAGTGCCATTTTTCTATGTATTTCCCATAACAATATAAAAACCAGTATATATA
>JAPDSC010035274.1:0-11461 GCA_026290005.1 Latrodectus geometricus | reverse complement strand
TTTTTAGTTAAAAATATATAATTCAGGATTTACGAAAATACTATTTAGGGTCATTTAACAATTGAGTAATAGAAATGACATATGCCTTAAACTATTAACAATTTTAACAAATGTTTGTGGATGAAAAAATCAAATGATTGCAATTTTTAACAATTCTGCAAAAATAAGTTTAAAAATCAAATTGCTGAGCAATAAGATTCTTACACTAAGAAGAACACACTACACAAGGAAATTTATAAGATACGTTGTAAATGCCGTGAAATACAAATGATTACAATTTTGAATCTTTAGTTGAGTATCGTTGTGAAGCCTGAAGAAGATTTTTAGCACAAAAATACAATACAAAGCTATATATATGGTGAGTATTTAACAAGTGTCAACCATAACAGAGAAATTAATAAAAACAATTAAAACAGCTACAAAGTATTGCATGAAAACGGATGAAGCACAGATAAATCAGAATCATTGAAAAATAAAGAGAATTAAACACCTCAAAATTTAAATTACTATCTTCTTCTTAAAAATATAATTTTTTGACTAAATTTGCAAATTATTGGAAAGAAATCCAAAAAACATTTCAAAGTGATTAAACATTTTTAATGTAACATATTTTCCATTTGAAACAATCCTGCATAAAAGTCTGAAATCAGCTGAAAATCAAAATTTACGTTGATCAATATATTCAATAGGTAAACTAATTTAATGTAATTTAATCAACTGGTTGATTTAAAGTTTTCACTGTAAATCTGTCAGCTGACTAAGAATTTCTTAATACGTGTGTTAGTTAATTTTCATTTAAATGGCTCATTAGTTTATTTTGTTTATTCAAAAGGGCATATTGTTCTTAATTTTAAACAAACAGATTCGTTTATGATTGCATGATTTATTTAATTACTGAGTTTAGAAACTTATGATATGAATAATTAATTTAAACAATATATTATGAAGTGTCATGATGAATTTAATATTACGAAATCTCACACAATTATTATAATAATTGGTTCAATATGTAATACATTTATTAAGTAGTACATAGAAGTTAATATAAATTTATTATAGAATTAAAGAAATTTATTTAATTAGTGAATTCAAAATGTTATACAAATTTAAATTTTTACACACAAGAATGAGCATTTAAAAAAATATATATATATTAAGACAATTATTTTACGGTAACTTAAGAGAACAAATTGAGATTTGGTGTGGGTTAAATAAATTATTTCTTCGGATTCTTTAAGGAATATTTCTATTGTAAATACCTGCAAACGTATATGTTCAACATATCAATCATACAATGGTTTTAGGCATAGACTTGAAAGCAATTAAAGCCTTTGTTGTTCATAGATTACTCAGTCAATTTAAGAAAATAAAATTTTAACCAATCAGCAAATTCCATAAAAAAGAAATAAATTTATAAATAAAAATTAATTAAATATAATAATTCACATGTAAATACATAAACAATTCCCGCAATTATAATGTAAAATAAACAATATTCATTATAAATTTCTCTTTACAATAATCTTAAACTGAATAATAAAACAATAATCTCAGCTGAATTTTTAATAAATAAGAAAGAATTCTTAAGTATTTTTTGACGAACTAAATTGCGTAACTTTCTTTCGGAAAATGAACAATTACAGTTGGTAATATTAAAAGAAATTTCTTGCTAGTTACAACCTCTTATAAATATTTATGAAGAATATGAAAAATGAGTACTCATAAATGGTAATAAAATTTCCTTCAAGACAGAACATAATGAAGATCTTCAAATTGTAAAAATGGTATGAAAATATTTTTTTAAAACACAAGTAATGATTTTTAAAAGTATAATTAAATATAGTTAGGAGTCTTTGAAACAAGAATAGTTTTGTTTCGTAAGTAATGATCATACTTAAGTGCTAAACTTGTGGAGTTATTCTCAACATAGAAATGAGTCACATTATGCTAATAGATACCTGAAATTAAGACAAGTCATATTCAGAAATGTTTAAGTGTAGTTATTTCTTTATCTGTTAATTTAATTCAAAATATAATACGTGTCTTTTTTTAGTATCAGTCTGAACTTTTTAAATAATTTTAATAGGATAATATACTTAAATATAACTTGGGATAATATTGAAAAGATATTACTATTATATAAATAAGTTAAAATATTTTGTTGGAAAGATTGACTATGAAGTATACTTTAAGACGTTTACAGTGAATTTTCTCTTTGAGTTTTGTGATTTATGATAATTAAGATGTATTAAGTTAGTAAAAGATTAAAAATTAATATAATATTTGTCGTATTTTAAGTATGATATATGTAAACTAAGGTATAATATTTTTGCATTCTTTTAAGTACTTAAATAAAGATGCAAAATGTAGCCATAAATATGTATATTTGTAATAAAATATGTATCATTATGAAACTCTACCATACAGTTCAAACGTCTTAAATAATTGTGAAGAATCACACACGAAAGAAAATATTTTTATCAACTTTAGACCTTCTGTTTCATACAAGAATTGCTTTTTCACATATACCTCACAAATTTGTGTCAGACATAACCTGTGTTATGAACTTTTAATTTGAAAAATGATAAATAATGTAATATTTAAAATAATTATCTAGATTATGGCAGAAATAGTTCATAAAGGATATTACTGACATAGCTCAAGAATTGATAAAATTTACACACATGACATTGTTAAAATTGTTACATTGTTACATGACATTGTTAAATTTAGAAAATATGTACACAAAGTTATTGAGATTTGGTGTGGATATCTAGATAATGCAAGACATTCAAATTTTTAAAACTACCTATTATCTTTCCAAATGCTTCCCTGAAACTTTTATCGTGCCAAATCATATACTGTTGAATATTTATTAATTATGGAATGTATATGAAGTTTAATAGTTAATTTAACTGAAATATTTGCACACTATATTGGAAATATTTTATGATACGTTAACTTATAACCAGTACATGTGAACTATATATTATTAACGACTATTTTATAGAAAATACATAAGATATGGTATGGACAGAAATTGTGTACATAAAGAGCTCATAAAGTTCACATTCCAGTTAAAATTAAGCTAATAGTGAGTAGATTCATTTAAAATTGAAAATGAATATTAATTTTAATTATAGAGAGAATTTACAGAAGGGGAACTATTTTCTTAAAACAATTGAATATTTAGTTCACATAATTAGACAATATCATAGATTATCACAAGTATGTTTAGAAAGTTAAATGAAGTAAAATATATTTGTAAAAACAAATATTTAAATGAAAAGTTTATATTTTGAATTTATATTCATCGTTTAGTTAATTTTACTACTTTGTATTTACATTATTACTTCGGGAAACTAGTGAAATTTAAATAGATGGGAAAAATAGTTAAAAAATACATAAAAAACTGAAATATGTGTAGAAAATATATTTGGTCTTGTAAAATTTCATCAAACACTTTTTTTCTTTTTATTTTGAAATTTAATTAAATTATAACTGGTTTCATGTACAGTATAACGAAGAATAAAAAACTCTAAAAACGTAAAACAGAATTAGCCGATGAACAATTAAAAAAATATGACTTTAATTTCATTTGTTGCGGAGTTTAATTTCCAAAATAACTATGGATGATGATGGATAATAATGAAACATATTTTGATATGAGGAAATAAAATTAGTTTTTATATACAAGAACTCATACTTCGATTGACAAAAAAGTCAATCAATTAAAAATATGTACAATGATATCCTTATCAGAGGAACAATGAAAAAATTATAGTGAAAAAACCAGAAGTACAATGAAAAAATTTCTATATCATTCACTTATAAAATTTTAACTACTAAAGTTATCTTTCAAATTAGTGTAAAAATAAACTCAAAACTTAAACTTGTGCCACAACTATTGCATATAGGAAAGTCAAGAAACTAAAAATAGTGATTAATGTAATTTATAATCTCAAATGAAACTCAAATAAAATTGAAATATAAATTTAAAGTCACAATTTACAGATAGGAAAAACAATTGGAAAACAGAATAAATCTGTATTAAATGAACTTTTTAGCGTCCATTTACAGCTTTTTACTAAAAAAATACTATGGCATTAAAAATGCATGCTACATTTCGTAAATTAAAAGTTAAAAAATTAAGTAATTTTACAAGAAATTAATAAAAATTTAGTTGCGGTGTTTAGAAAAAAAATTAATTTCTGATATTAAGTTAATTTATTGTGTTAACAAATAAATATCTATATTTAAATTTGCTAGTATGCAAATTTTATTCTATAAATATGGTAAAATTTTATTGAATATTTTGTTTAGAATTTATTAATATAAATAAAACAAATGATCTTAATCTGAATAAATACAGTTATAAAGGTAAAAATTTGTAAAAATTAATATGCATTTAGTACTTAATAAAGAATTACCAATATCTGTATAAACTCTATTGAACTTATATAGATATTGGTTATTCTTATTTTGGTTAAATCAATATTTTTATAGTATAGTGGAAAAATTATTGCCTACAAAGTTTTACGCAAGAAATTACCAGTTTATTTACACAGTTTAAGATTATGAAAAAGGAAGTAAACATAGAGATTTATGACTTCTTTAATAGTCAGATTAACGTTCCATTTAAAAAGTGAGAATGATTACTGCAGTGAAATTTAAATACTAAGCTTAAATTACAACAATTTGTAACCATTAACGATAAAATTGCAAATGAAAACGTTAGTGCAAACATGCTAATAAAACATAAAATAATAAAGAGAATTTGTAAATATTACGGAAATTCTTTTTTGACTTTGAAACTAAGAACATAAAAATGCAGTCATAGTTAAGAGGATGTTCTTTAAAATAAAAATAAAAATATTTCGTAACAAATGTTTGTGATTAAGAGGATGATTTGAAATGGTTTTATTGATTAGTAAATGGATAACATTATTTTAACTTATAGGTTTGTTTTAAGAAAACACGAAAAAGGGAGATTAAATAGTTAAATTTTGTTTTGAAAATTACTAAAATTGAAAACATGATATTGTTAATAGTTTTAAATTATTGTTCTTATTCATATAACTTATTTAAATTAATATTTTTTAAAGAAAAAAATGTGTGAAATGATTTTATAATCAAATATAAACATGTATATTAAAATAATGATAATAATAATATAGAATTATCCAAACTATAAGTAAGAAAATTTTGCCATAAATTTAAAATTTTTTTTTGTACTTAAAAATTTTGCATTTGCAATGGGAGTATTTAAATACACGTCCACTTGCAAAAGTAGTCAAACTTTGACACAAATATTTGGTACCTACAAAAACCTCTATATATAAATAAATATATATTGTGCATGAATCTAGGAAAGTTTTAACATACTGGTTACTTTGAACAAAATCTAGAGGAAATCAAAGAAAATATTTTTCATTTGAAAACTGTTTGAAAATTGAAAAGAGCTTTAGGAAATTTATAAATCTCATACTTTCTAGGGAGACGTATAATAAATTGGACTTTGTTTTTGAAAGTCACATGAAATGGGTTTTTATGTATGTTCGTGTGATTGTTATTCCTTTCGTCAAAAAGAATGACTGTATTCCTACGATTGTATTCGAAATTTCATCCAAATTCTAGATAGTACAGTGATTTCAGTTATACATACAACATAAAGAAAAATTATATGAAAATACTTCCTAGATATTATTTTCCAGAAGCTCAACTATTTCATTTTGCTAGATTCTAGTTTTAAATTATGATGTAGCAAGAAAAATGTTAAGAAATTTTATCAGTGGTTCTTGTACAATTCTTCATGATTGCATTTTAGAAACTGAAAATAGTATGAAAATTCTGAGGAAAATAATGAAAGAATGTAAGTAAGTTCTTTATTTTGTTTTCCCCAAACTTTCATTGATGTATGTATATCAGCAGAACTGAAATAACTTATATTAATTCATTAATAACTAATTTAGATATAAAATACATGAAATTTTTCAAAATCCTCAAAACTGAATAGATTTAGAATTTTATGGAGTTAATATTGTTGTACAGAGTTAATTTGTTAATATATTATATAATTTTATGCTTACTTATATAATATAAAAATATATAAATTATACTAATATAAAAATTAGATTAGCTTGTTGGGTGTGTATTTAACTTACTTATAAAATAAAAATAGTTAATCTAACATATGATATGTTCATTATTTTGAATTTTTTATACATTTACAAATAAAGGCTTTTTAATATTTATCACAGTTTAAGAAAAATGACCTCTCAGACGAATAACTTGCTTAAATCTTCCGTAAAATAACTCCTCATCGCATATAAATATGACTCTATGCATAATATCATTTAAAAATTAATTCAAAAACTAATGTTTTCACTAAAAACAACATAATTTATCAAGAGTAAAATAAATCTATGAAGTAAAAATTATCCACAATATTAAAATCTAAATTTTTTTACTAATTTAAAAAAATACATTTTTAATAATTTTACTCGGTTGATATTTATCTCCACATTCTGAATAAAAATAAATTTTAAAGGCCTATTTAAAATTATGGATATGTATGAAATGTATAAATGCAGATTTTCTTCGTGAAAAATAATCAAAGACCGAAGATCTCGTCTAACATAATCCAATTATTACATCTTGTTTTGTTTAATCATAACTGAATAAATATCTCAATATTTTAAATAACCAAATGGGGATCATAAATGAATAACTGTATTATATTTGCACAAACTGCTTTTATAATACAGTTATTATAAAGTGCTATTAATATTTTTTAGTTGAATATTATGAAACAAAGTTGACTGATAGTTTTGAAAGTTTTATAAGTACTTTAAATTAGAATAAATATATAAAATGAATAAACAAACATTGTTACCTTTAAACAAAGATTGAAAAAATTATGTTCGGTTAGATATTTTTAATATTTAAAATGAAAAAAAAGTCTATGAATAATTGTTTTAAAAATTTAATTTAATATAATAAAAAATAAAATTATTAAGTAATATCTTAGTACTTCATTACTAGACACATTAAAAGAATTCT
The DNA here is from genome assembly GCA_026290005.1 of Latrodectus geometricus. Taxonomy (NCBI): domain Eukaryota; kingdom Metazoa; phylum Arthropoda; class Arachnida; order Araneae; family Theridiidae; genus Latrodectus; species Latrodectus geometricus. The sequence goes on along the minus strand of JAPDSC010035274.1, from coordinate 4,399 downwards.
TACAAATAGCTGAGTTTAGTCTTTTGCTTGAAAAAGAACTAATCGGATTTATATTTTATAACTAAAATTATATTTATATATATTAACTGTTAAGGATTGCAAAGAGTTGATTTTAGAGCAGTAAATAACAATGCAATTTGAAATTCTATTTTTTTTTCATTTTGATTTAGCGTATGCATATAAAAAATTCAGTAAATTTCATGTGTAGTGTTTCGTATATTTATTACATTACAAGCTTTTATCGCCATGATGATAACTGACACTTCACTGGCAGAAAATATCAGTCTTTAAAAAGTAATTAAATTATAATATGCTAAACATATTTATTGTTATAGAAATTAAGATTAGTAATCACATTTATTGAAAAACATAAATAATTTTCATGATTTATCCTTTTATTTTATTAATAGATTTTTTTGTAGAATGTGCAAAGCAATTTAAAAATTTTATTTATTTAATGTAATTGATTAATTTAAATATCTATAAATAAAATCAGGTATTTAAATTAGAAAATTAGAAACCAAATTAAAATTACTTTTGACGTTGAATTTTTAAGAAAGAAAAAAGAAATACTGCGTTTCTATTATTTTAATCAAAGTCTAATGAAATTGAGCAGAATGCATACACGCAACTAAAATTTGTAAATTAATGGATGCTATGTCCATTAATGAATAATGTAGTAAGGAAGATGTTATGCAAAAAATATAAATTTTTTGAAAGCCAAAGGAAAACGTTTTTCTATTTTAATGTTAATAGTTAATCTATCTAAATTTTACTGTTTTTCCTATTTCACATACTTTGCATACTTTTCTTAATTTAAGTGTATTCTTAAATTCAACAGAGAAAAAAACATAGGTTGAATACGTATTTTTTGATGAGGTTTCATAGAACATTCTAACTTTAAATATTGTTTTCAATTAAGAAAAATACTTACAACATCACATTTATTAAAAAATATACCAATATATAATGTAAATATGTTATAATGTAAAAATATACCAATATATTAATAATTAGATTATTGAGTAAATTTAATGAAATTATAATTTTACATATTAAGTTAATTTTTGCTTATAAAGTATTTATATTATATTATTTGCTCCATTTGCATGCACTGAATTTTTGGTAGACCATTCTAAATTTGAATAAAAAAAGTGCATTTTATTATTTTTAATTAAATGCACAGAAGTTTAATACATTTACTTAATAACTCCTATATTTTAATATATGATTTTCTTTTCCAGCACATTTACATAATTAAGTTTGCTTCCAAATGAAATAAACACTCACATAGTTTCTTACAATTGAAAGAAACTTACTAAAAATAAAATTTTCATATCAATGTCTAATTTTGACATAATTTAATATTTTTACTGTCTAAAACATCTGGAACAATTTCAAGTTTCATCCATAAATATTCAATTTCAGGATCTCATATGAAGTAACAAAGAAAATAAAACTATTTACAAAAAAAAAATAAATAAAAAAAAAGGAAACTATATTCAATAATCTCCAAATCATCCGTAAATGCTTTTAATCGAGTTATTTGCAGAGAAACGTACTTGAAAATTTATTATTTTGGGTAAATATTTCATTCAAAGAAACGCTTAAAAGAGTTAAAATTTCTTCTTAAAATACAAACAACTGACATCAACTTTTTTTTCACATGTCTTAAAGATAAGAATAAATATTCATGAAGTACATTACTAAATACATTTCTATGCTTCATTTAAGATATGACTTTCTTAAAAAAATAGAAATAAATGCTATTTTTAAAATATGTTTATTTATTTATTTATTTTTTTTCTTGTCACAAGATATTTGAAATTTCAATAAAATAAATTTATGTATATAGATCGATAACATAAAGAAATAAGTTATCCAACCCATACTAACGCATATTACTAATTCATATATATTAAATATTTTCTACCATGTTTTAAGTATTTTGACTTTTATATACATTTATGCAATTTTTTCTATCTACTCACCCACGGATTTAAATCAAAATTATTATCCATGAAAACAATTATTGAGAATTTTTCATCGTAATTTTAAATTACTTCATTTTTTATTCAAATTTTGAAAATATATTTCCAAAATTATAATTTTGAAAGTATATTCTAGACAATATATAAAACAAAAAAATTCATTTTTTATTTTTATTAAATTATTTCAGATTTTGCATTTGAGTGTTTTTGATTTTCAATACATGAATATACAAATATTATGTTGTACATTCTTTAAGTATCATGAAATATCGTAAATTATTTATTCTAGCAAATGTTTTGTAAAAAAAAAACGAAACATACTGACAATCATACAAGTTATTTCTTATGTTAATCAGTTAGGATAAACATTTAAATAAATTTTCATAATGATATTTATAACATATTATTTATAATAGTTGTCAAACAAAAATGTCATTAGTATTAAGATCTTAATAATAAATATTTTTAAAAATAAACTACTGGAAATTAAATTTAATTACTTTAATTTTTCATTGTATTTTTTTTATAAAGGTGTATATGGAAATGTAAAAATATATAGAAATATGCATTTACAACTTTATTATTTTATAGAAACTTTAATATTATTACATTGGATATTAATAATGAATCATATTTTTTATTTAATATATTTATATTCAGTAGAGATTCAATACTACCAAGAAATGTAAACCATACATGTCATGTGTGTGACTGTTTATATAGTTACGTGATTTTCTAGATTCGGACTGCGAGATGCATTCAGATAATTAATATTAATTCCAAACCACCGGCTATTTATCAAATTAGATGTATCTAGATTATACTGGAAAAAATGTTTACCAATAAATATGTTAGTTTATCGCAGTGCAAAATACCTTTACATTTATGTCAATAGTTTAAGCAAAACTAATTATTGATCTTATTATTATCATAGCACTTGGTGGCTTAAAATGTCACTGGCTCACAATTTAAGTGCAAGTCCAATAAATCAAAGACGTCAGAGAATAACTTCAATATATATCTCCACGTTGAAAGATCAAGAAGAAATTGTTCTCCTAATGGACAACTTTAAAGCTCAATATTTTAACGAAAACATATTTAGGCAAGAGAGCATACATATTAAATTTAATTCGTTTTATTTTTGTGAAGAAATATTATGGCAAATATAAAATTATAAATTTCAAGTAAAATAACAAATTTAAAATTTCGCTTGTAGTCAATGTAATGTAGCAAGTACCCATGATATAGTAAAAAAAAAATATTTTGAAAAACATTTTCTGTGAATTATTGTTTTATAACCCAATGTAATTTAATTTAAAATAATCTAATCTTATTTTCAGCATATCTTATAAGAATAAAAAAACAAATTTGTGAAATATTAAGCATAAATTAAATAATTGTAAATTTTTTTTCTGGGTAAATCAGATATGAAGAAAAACCCTTGTAACGATTTGCTCTATAAAACTGTTTTTCTCTAGATATAAATATTTACGTTACAGAAAAAATTGAGAGTTTACAAAACGTAGTTTATGTCACAAAACCTTCATTTAAGATTATAATTATGTATGGAAATATGAAAAGACAAATGTTAGAAACCTTAAAATTAAGTTTCAACTATAGTTTTTCAACAAAAAATTAATTCTTTGATGATATAGAATTGATTAAGAAGATCTCGTCACTTTGTGAAGTTCAGCTTCAGAAGATTCCTTCGCATGTTGACATTTGGGGGAATGAGATGCTAGACATTCTGGCGAAGGAGGGTTTTGAAGAACCTTTACCAGCTACCAATTCCCTGACATATCTTGAACTGTATTTCATTAAAAGATATACTAACAGGCAGATTTGGGTTGTTCCCCCCAGTCTTCCCTAGAATCAAGCAGATTGTCCTGGAAGATCCCTTGCTATGATTGTGATAGATAAGTTCAGACAACACTTTCCAAACTCGTCAGTGGACTTACTTTCGAGAGAGGTCTCAAAGTGCACCCGGATTGTCTTAGATGTCAAAAGGCATGACCGGCACATATCTTTGAGTTCCTGGGGTTGACTCTTAAGGACCTTTTCAGGTCTCCTTTGCTTGTTTTCGATTTTCTTGAAGTAAATAGACTCGTGGACGTCGTCTAGTACATTACTATACATGGAGATTAGAAAGAAGAAGAAGAATTGAAATCTTTGATGATATGGAAAATGTTTACATAATTCAGAATTTAAAAAGTTTAAAGAGGTCTTAATCTTAGGTGACTACAAAATACTTAATTAACAAACAAATCAATAAAATTATTAACCCTTATTATTATGACAGTTCAAATATAATTTATAATTACATTTAGTTTTCATTTAAATTTTTTCTTATACGAGAATCAGAATATTTTATCTTATATTTTGTACGTTCAAGCATTCAGGCACTTAGA
>JAPDSC010035273.1:395-12796 GCA_026290005.1 Latrodectus geometricus | reverse complement strand
ATTTTTAAAATTAGAACAAGGAGGACGATGCTGATCAATATTTATGCCTTTCGAAAGAGATTTAATCAGAAACCCATGAAAAATATGCTGTGTGAATGTCATCAAAGTTCGTCTAGATTTGCACATTTTAAAGTATTTGTGGGAAAAAAAACACCATTCCAAAATCTCATAGTTAATTTTCGAATATTATCAAAATTGCAATTCTGAAACACTACGTATTCCGGGATTTGACCTCACATTTATCGAATATATGTTTATAAATCATTTGGTATTGTTAAGGATTCCAGTACGTTAACTGCTACGAATAAAACGAAATATGGGAAACTGTCGTTTATGAAAAGATTGTGAATACTCTTAACTTGGAACGAAGATTTGTAACACTTTTTTGCAAAGATGGATCCATTTATTGAGGATTTTAATTACGTAGAAGAAGTGCCTTCTTTAAGAAAGTTATGTTCAGTACGTCTGGTTCTTGAAATCTTTAAACAGATTGACATTTCTTCTGCTCTAAGAGACAGGTCTTGGATGTATTATGCGCGAGATAAAAATTTAAGAGACACAGATAATTTCTCAATTTTAGTAGATATTATAATTGCTAAAGTGCGTTACATATTTCCTGCGCATTTAATTGGTAAAGTGGAGGTATTTATAAGATATATAGGAATTCAGATATGCGAGTGGATAGATAAAGTGAATTATTTAAATTGCGAAGTGAACCATCGCGATATTTTGAAATGTATAAATTTGACTATTCATGGAACTGTTGATGAATATAGATCAGCTGAATCGTTAGTAAGAAAATTTGGCTATCGAGTTATACGGGCTGCTTTCTATTTTTGTGTAGAAAACGAAGCTCTTAAAATGCTGAGTGAGGGTATACCATCTCATATCCAAGAATATAGTGATGACTGTGATGTTGACACGTCAAACAAAATTTTGATGAAATATTGGGTTTTTAAACACCAGAACAGGTTATCAGAGCTTTCAATGTTACTGAGAAACTCTAGATTGGTTCATCGTTTTTCTCCAAGATTTTTCACTGAAAGTGATTTATGGGAGAGAAACTTGAACCGACTGATGACGAAAGTTTCAGCGTTGAAAAGGAATTTAGTTGCGAGTGAGTATTTCTTTTCAACACTTGAAGATGATGAAAAAGAAGATAACATTCGTTGTTTTTTTAGAATAGCGACGTACGGATATTTGAATAATAATCGTTCAAGCCCAGAATGCATCAAATTGGCTCATTTTTTTCTTTTACAGGGGGAACCAGTTTGGAGACAAAATATTTTGTCGTTCTATCAAGAACCATTTTTGTATGCTATGATCAATAACTATAATTTCCAACACCAAATTGTTGCATCACTCTCGTTAATATGGGACACTTTAGATGTAGACATTTATTGTGATATGTTTGTTTTAATTGTTGAACGTCTGTTGGAAGGACGTTTCGTGAGAGGATTACTTCTGACGAGTATCTGGCATGCCACTCCTGGAGAGATGAAGAGTAAATTCTTTTCTGAAATTGCATCTGATAAGGACTTCATTTTTTTATTTGACGATAGAGCTTACTTTATTACTGGAGGAATCGTGGAAGAAGCCTCTATAAGACAAAGAAATGACATATTTAGTTTTTATGAAATATAAGCTCTACAGTTCCTATTAGAAAGAAAAAAAATATTCTCATTTTCTTTAGGTACCCAATTGAATGATATACATATTTTTGAAATCCGGTTCACGTGCTTGAATTCTTAAATAAATTAAAGGTTTATCAAATACTTAATGTTTGCAGAGTAATATATATTTTAAGCCATGCACATCAAAATCACAATCACATTTAAATTAAAAGTAACTGAAGTATAATGAAATCTAATTTTGGTATTCATTATACAAAATTTTTTATTTCTTTTTAACTTTAAGAATGCACATGTTATTTATAATCTAGTTTTTAATATTTCTGAATATTGTACCATATTGATATGTGAACGTTGCCTCATATTATCTGAATACTACCTCACATGATTATTTGCATATATTTTAACAATAGGAATTCATATATAATTTATAATTTAGTTTTTAGTATTTCTAAATCTATGAATATTGTTTCTATGCACGTATATCTATATATAAATGATTGTTTCTCTATTGCCCCATATTGATTGTAATATCTGAATATATCAGAACAATAATAATCAAGATAAAATTTATAATTCAGTTTTTATATTTCTGAATATCTGAATATTGCTTCTACTAAATATCTAACTGTTGTCCCATTTTGTTTGTTCAGTATTTTATATACAGCTGTATATTTTCATTTAATATTCTGAAATTTTTCTATAAACTATGGAGTAACATAAATTGTATTATGTTTTGAAAATTTCAAACATTTATTCACTATAAATATGCGATTGTTTTAGCTTTGTTTCCAGTGATATCACTTATACAAAGTGCTTTGAAGATTAAATGTAAAATGAAGATAGTTTAATCTAAGTCGTCGTGAAAATTCATTTCATCCGCTAACGGAACTTGATTTCACCCGCTTAAATTGTATGCATTCAAAATTTGGAAACGGAAGAATGTTTTATAGTTCAATCGAGGATCGCATAAGATTTCACACATTCTTACTTACCCATCAGGTGTAACAACTAAGATTTCATGAAAGTGAATTTAAGTAAAAATATTATATAATTGTTATAAACTCAAATTCGGCAATAGGGTTATCAAGATAATTCAAGTGATAATTATATGTTGAATCAATTAGCATTTATTATTTTAAATGATGGTAAATTTTTATCAGTAATAATATTACAATATTATTTTGCCAGTTATTAAATTTTTATTTTATAATTTCAATAATTTTAAATAACGAAATGGTGTGTTTATAACTAAATGTTGTTTCCATACTTTACTATGTTATGCAATATTAAATTTGGATTATAAAATTATTTCTCTGATTAATGGCATCAGTGTAATAACATATAGAGTTCTTTTTTTTTATCCCATCGCTCATTTCCAATCGGTATTTCATATTTAATATTGAAGATTTATCTTACTTTATTGTAAATAGTCTAGGAAATAATTTATAGCATAAGTCAATGTATACAAATCAATTGTTATAAAAATTGCAAGCTAAAATTTTGTTTTGATGCATATACTAGGTTCAAAATTTTCATGTAAAGCTATTTTCGTTTGTTAAATTCTTACTCGGTTTGATAAATTTTATTTTGAGAAATAAAACTTTTTCTTTGAATAAAAATATTTTGGCATAATTCTTAATGCTGCAAAATAAATTTTAAATCAAAATAGCCCATTTTATATATTTAAATACTGAAAAAATTTTTTAACAATATACTTTTGTATGATATTATACAAAAAACAATTTTATGGGAGTTTTTTTAAAGATACATTTATTTAGAATATTTGTATTACACGTTTATTTTAATGATTTAAAGTTCGAATAGTTATTACGGAAAAATTTAATATTAGAAGGCAATAACTTTTAAAAAAAATTTAAGTAAAATTCCAAGTTTAACATTAGAGGTCTTAAAAAAACAGCTCGATGCATTTCATAGTCTTTATTTGCTACTGGATTCAAATTGTAGTCTCAAATAAAAATATTTTATTTTTTTAAAATGTTGAGTTCATCAGTGTATTTAATAAGGCATAATTAGAAGTTTGAAATTTTTAAGTTTAAGAAGTTTTTTTTTAACAATTATCACATGACAGAAAATGATTTATTTTCAAAAATTGGAGGTTTCCAGTAATTCCGAATTTTTGATATGCAAATTTAATATTTAATTATCATAAACTGTGAAAGACATGTTGCAGTAGTTGTCAGATAAAATATTTCAATCACTGAAATCCAATTGTTTTAAGTTATAATTACTTTATTTAGAATTATTGACATTAATACCAGTATTGTATCAATATCAAGAAATTCGTAGTATTAAATCTTAGTGCTGATAAATCTCAAGCAATTTTCATACTATATGAATTTAAGAGAATCAATGGTAAATGACCTCTCACTATATTAGAAAGAATTTTAGCGATAGATTTATTAAACAGTTTACCATGTCAATGGTATTTGAGGGTTAGCTATGTACTATTGTTAATTAAGGGAAGAATTGTGGTATAATTAAAATATAATTTTGAGTCTATAAAAAAGTAATTTATCTTTTATTTTAATATTGGAGGTGGAGTTATTTTTTGTGTTTCAATATCTTACAAGTGGAAATTCATCCACAATACAAGACTTGTTCTCCGTATCTTTTATAGTAATTAATTCCAAAGTAAAGCCAGAAGTTTAATAATATTGTTGTTATTAATACTTTTCATATAACTCGTGAATGAGATTCTTCCAAGATAAGATTCCCCACGGAATTTCGATTACAGAACTTGAGTAAAATCTAATGAACGTATTTGAAGATTTTCTTTTTAAACTCTATTACCAGTGAAATCAATTATACTACTACAGTTTAAAGGACGGACTATATCAAAATATTTAAATCATTTTAATAGAGTAAAATTACAGCTGAGGAAAGATTATTACTTGGAGTAATTATAAATCTTGCATTGTAGTACTATTTCTGTAATTGTTAGATCAGAAGATATCTATGTAAACAAAGCTACCATAATTAAGGCGTGATTTTATCAACCATAAGTATAATACAAGTAGTAACGTGCGATCAGCATACGAAGACTTATTTTGCAGCATCTTGAGCTCCTTAAGATTGTAAATGGTTGAGCGATAATCAGCAAGTTATAACAATGATGCTTACAAAGTACTGGGGGGGGGGTAGTTAAAAGCTAAGGTTTTCAAAATAGAAACTTAAAATTTGTTCTAAGTACTATTGGGTACTTCAGCTTCAGTTTTGACGATGAAATTTACTTAGTTGAAAAAGTAGTTTTACTCTCTTAACAAGATTGGTAAGCTAATTCTTTGGCTTTCTTAAAAGCGACGCGATTCTCTGTTGTAGCGTAATTTATGTCACTTGTATATTACTCTGGTTCTTTTAGCGTTCTGGTATTTATCATTCCAGGGACTTTCATGTGGTACAATGGATCTTTGTAATTACCGCATCAGCTGCAGTTATAATTAGTGATGTTTGGGATTGTTTTGGTAATTAAAATATTTTTATTATCAACAGCTGCTATTTGTGTAAATAGTCCCACGACTACATGCAAGTAGTCCGATTATTTTGATATTTTATCGGGTAGACGAGAGAAAAAAACGCTCTTGTGGAGATGATTTCCTTCCAACAAATTTAACCATGTAACAGTAAAGGAAAACATGGTTATAGCTCGAATTATCAAAAAGTTAGAAATCCATGTTTGTACGTGGAAGGAAGATCTCTCATTGCTTCTTAAGACAGTTATTAAAAATTATCTGCTCTACCTATCAGCCGCTAGAATTTGTATTATCATTTCCCTGCAAAGAAATAGGTCTGAAAAGTTAAAAATTAATTCTCCTTTTTTTTTAAAACCGTTCTTTAGGTCAGGTGCTAATAAAAGACCTAGACGCAATTTTTTTTTTAATTTTATTTTTTCTAAATTACAATTAGTCTGTTGATTTTTGGATACTTTAAACCCTAATCGTAAATATTCCGGAAAATATTTTCAGGACTGAAATGAATTGGGCTACGTTATTCTAGAATTAAATGAAAATTTAAAAACACTCGAATTAATTTCCTTACTTGCCGAAAAATCAGTAATAGTAAATAGCCCTGTACTATGTGAATATATTAAAAATTATAGTAATTTATATAACTTTTTAAAATCTCGAGATAATTTGCCTTTACATGATCGCGGTTTTTATCAAGAGCCCGAAAAAAATTCTTTTAACTATGAACTATTCACGGACTATGCTATTAAAAATAATTTTGTGAATCTTTTAACCTTAACTTTCGAATATTCAGAAATTTCTAAAAATGAGAAATCAGAATTTTATTTTAAATATCCTAACCATGTAAATAATTCTAAATTATTTGTATCGATGGCTGATAGACATAAGCATTCTGCTGCATCTACTAAATTTGTACTTTCGTATGCTACAGAGAGAATTGCTAGAACATCAAATTTTGATTTCTTAAACATTGAAATTAATTCTATTGTAGATAAATTGAATGATGAATTATCTGAGGAAAGAAAATTTGATTGTTTGCCTGGATGAAATGATGAAAATGTTATACGGCCATTTTACTTTAATTAAATTATTTTTAAATGTATTTAAATTTTTCAAGAATGCAAACCTAAAAGATGGACTGCTTCAGTAGGGCCTTTTGATTCTTGAAAATCGAGTTTAGCTAATGGTTTTAAAGATATTTTCGAGGGGTTTTAGCATAAACATATCTGATGACACGCGAAGATCGTTTCAGTTGGGTATGGCTATTGGTCATCGATGTGTTTTACTAGATGATGTTCGCGAGTTAGGGCTTAAAAATTTAGACAATTGTATGAGGGATTACCTCTACGGACATCATAAAGTAATTCTTGAAAGAAAAAATCGCGATCCAATAGAACAGTTTTTCCCTCCTGGAATAATTACATCAAATGTAACAGCATTTCCTAAAAGTTTAATGAAAAGAATTAAAGTTATAAACATTCAAGCTCAACCATCGATTTTTAAAGCACATAGCAAGTTTTATGACACAAGATTTGACAAAACCGCTGTTTTTGTCCGTGAATATTTTATCATCTCATAAATAAATCTATCCTTTTTAAATTGTTTTACTTTATTTAATGTACTTAATTATTGTATTTCTGGAGTTATACTTGGTTTATTTAACATGGAGGGCATCGACGGTCAAATGACATTTTCCTCTTGCGTAAGGAATAACTCAAGAAAATTTACCGACGTACACAGGGCATGCAAATTTTGCATGCTTTCTAATACAGAGTTTTTTGAATGTCAAGGAACGTCGTCCAGCAACACCACCAGCTACACAACCGCCAGCATACCACCATTAACAACGAGGAAAAGGATAATGCCACCAACACCACACCGTCGAAGACCAATGAAATTTAGAGCTTTAATAACAAGCCCAGTAGGAGGGGAAAAAAAAACATAGAAAATTTTGCAGATTTAAAAAATGGCTAGAACAAATGCCAGAAGATGGTTGTTGCATTTTGTGCCAGAAAATAAAAAAAAAAATGTAATAAATATTTTCAAAATTTACTGGGAATCATGCTGATTCTATATATTTTTTACTATAGTATTGTTTGTATACTGAGTTTTAATTGTTTGTATATTGTGTTTATTTTATTTTATATCTTGTATATGTATTTAATTGTAAATAAAACCAAAAGATGGAGAGCCTTGATAATCACAATTTAAAATTGATTACATTGTTCTTTGTTTTTTGGTAATTCTTAATTTTACTTGCCTTGTTTATAAGGCAATAATTTTTATTTACTTACCTATTACTTTTCTTCAATATAACCTTTGCAGCATGTAATTATTAGCATTAATAGATTAAATACACCGAAAAATAAAGATATCGATTAAATAACAATACTCCCGGACATCCCTCTGGTCAAATTGTATAAAAAACAAACCACAAATATAACTGATGATTAAATTGCTGTATTTCTAATATACGATTATTTCACGTGTTAATGATAATTATCTCTTATCCATATTTAAAATAATCTGGTAATGGAATTAAAATAAGCGTGATAAAAAATATGGTATACATGAACAAGTTTTTCTAAAACATCTAAATTTAATTTTTGATTAGGGATTTTTCAAGAAAACACTTGTGTGAAAACTGATATTTTGTTAAAAATCTTTAACAATTCTAGAATTGCTGATAGTTTATTTTTTCTTTTAATATACACCTTTCTAACTTTCTCTAGTTTTTTTGCAAAGAAATTAAATATATTACCATTTTAAAAAATTTAGAACACTTTTTAATTTATCATACTGCAATTAGAGGCTTCCGAAACTTATAAAATGATTCTTAGTAATCGAACTTACAATTTCAATGGGTTAAAAAAGTTACGAATAGTCAGAAATTATTCTTTTATGACAACAATGCTCTCAGAAAAAAATCTAAGAATGCAATTTTTATTCGTGGTAAGCTTTATAATTATTTAAGATAAAATCTTTTATTCTTCAAAAATTACTCAATTTAGTTATTATTCTATATTCTAATAATTCGTCTGAAATGTGTGATATAATTGATGAATTCAATATCAACATTCTTGACGTAGTAAGGAAATCGTGTAGTATATCTCAGTTTCTACCGAGAATTTAAAGCTATTCAAAATAAAACATTATCTTTTTAAAATCATGACGTAACAAAAATATCGATGCCATAACAGGAAAAGTTATTTAATAAATATGCTTTAATTGATTACAAATAGTTTTAAGTAGAGAGTTTAGTTTAAACCTAGATATCATATTCATGTCACACAATATGTGTGGTTATTTGGAAACTCATTTCGTTTTTTCCTACTTAAATCAGTTTTTTTGCTAGTGAAAACCAACCATTTTATAAGTATGAAATTATGCTATGACCAGAAAGATGGTAAAAGGTGTTTTTCTAGAATTGACAATATACAAGTCAATAAAATATTTATGCGGTATACGTTTTTCATATAAAACAAAATAACCTTTCAAACGACCTGATAGTTTAATGTTAAGATTTAACAGCATCCATAAATGTTAAATTTTAACTAAAGTTGCTAAGTATCAATTTAATGCTAATTATTTATAAAAATTTCTCTTATGCTAATGTTTTATAAAATTAAATTGAGTTTCTTTAGAGCATAGAAGTCATTTTTACATCAGCATTGTTTAAAATTAAATCGCTGCAGCATCTTTAGATTATAACGTCAACGTTATTGTTGTAAGATAATTCCAGAATTCCGATGGAGTTTACGACTCTTTGCAAATGTCAAAGCGATGCGTTTTTCCCAGATGTAATCTCAAGTTTTCCGAGACAATTTCTCTAGTGCTTGAGAGGAGTTTTTTAAGACCTGTAATTTCAGCGAAACGTTCCAAGATTGAGGAATCCATCAGTTTTACCGAACCCCACAATTTGACAATTTATAATCTATCTAGTAAACCTTCATCATAATTTACTATTTAAACTGTATAAATATTTAATCAAGATTAAGAAATAAAGTGAGTCTGATTCCGTTTAACATGGTCTCGCCTTAATTAGTATCCCTTAAGATACATCCATGTAATTAAAATTTAATATCTTGTAGGGCACTCAATCTGATAAGGCTGAACTAAAGATAGACAAGACCGTAAAGTATCACTTAAATGTTAAATATTTACATAAATTTCTTATATTATTGATTCATACATAAAGTGTCATTTTCTTAATGAACAAAATTCTATCACTCAAAAATAAATGTCATATTATTATCATAAAATTAACAGTAAAAATTAACATCACACCATCATTTTTTTCTTAATTAATGTTACGTATCTTGCTCAGTGTGGATAAATATTTTTATTTTGACTGAATGATAAGTATTTCTGCACAATATGAAGATATGAAAATTAATCAGCTTTCATATTAACTCTTTATATTTTAGATAAGCTATAAGTACATGTTTTTTCAAATCTTCTATAATAATAATAATAATAATGATGATAACTCAAAATATTTGATGAATTAATAGATTATTGCTGGCATTATATTGCTCTCAAACTTGCATCTTTGCTCTCAAACTTATGAATACACATGGTTGCACATTTCGGTGAAAGTGAAAAAATTGTTATTTACAATCTTGAAGGCATTATTCCTCGTTAGTCAAAACTCCATTCATAGGTTGCTATAAAAGAAGGGGAAAAAATAATTATTTATATATTTTTCAAGCCTCATTACAAAACCAAAAAAGAACAGAGAACTACGCTTAAAAATTAATCGCGTAGAAACATATACACTCAGAAACATTGAAAATAGCGCACCAAAAAGATAGAAATGTACAAGAGCGAAACTTTGCAAAGTACAATGATATCCAATATACTAATGATCCAAATTTGGCGCCAATGCGCATGACAACACGCCAAGCAGTGACGCTGCAATCGAGAATTGGTCTCTATAAAAACTTCCTCACAGTGGAAGATTCAGAAACGTGACGATCACATGCTCTAGGATGTTTTAGGTAAGATAAAAATGCAAGGAAGTCGTGTGAATAGATATTAAGCAGACTTTAGTCAGTTTGAGAGGGGCCTCATCACATCGGCTTGAAACGCTTGGTCGACGTGCCTTGTTTGCTCACCTGTTCGATCGTTCAGAGTGTGCCATCACTATGTTGGGGGCAGTAGGTACGAAATGATACTCACGTGCGGCGTGCTGGCTTAGAGGCGAGAGGATAGAAGAATTGTACGGCAAACACTTGTGAATCCCGTAATTTCACAAATCTTTCCAAGGACTTTGCGAAAGCAAATCTGCGATCCAAGCGCAAGTTTCATGCATTGCTTTTAACACTGCGACTCGGTCTACAGTGGTTCCAAGCCCGAACGACGTTGAATGACAGCGATACGAAAAATAGGGTGCTTACTGATCAATCCCTGTTTGCTTTGGGAATAGATAATAGTGTAAGAGTGTGGAGGCGTCCCGGTGAACGGTACACTTCCACCCACACTGTCATGGGACATATTGCCCGCCTAGCAGGCGTAATGGTCTGGCGGGTGGCATAGCCTGTAATAGCTGGTCGACTCTAGTAAAAGTACGTTGAACTTAAGAGGCAGAGTTATATGTTGGTGAAATTCTTCGATCCCACGTGGGGCCTTTCCTAAATGGTCTTCAAGCGGCAATTTTCAAATAAGATAATGCTCATCCGTATACAGCTCGAGTTGCTCAAGATTTCTTACGTTATGCTCAGAGTCTTCCATGACGTGCCCACTCCCCTGACTTGTTCCCGATAGAGTATGTTTGGGACTAGCTGAATCGTTAGATTTCGCCTTGTCACTCTGTACATGACTTTGAGGTGGCTGTTCAAGATCTGTCTCATGACAACATCAGACGTATAGTCAACTCGATATTGAACCGTGTATTGCAGCAGGAGATGGTCTGACTCGCTGTTGAGGTTGTACTGTTTTTATCTAACTGTACGCACTGTATTTGTTTAATTGTCTTGATTTTGGAATCCAGTGAATCTCACATATGTATCATTATGTGTACAAACATTCATTTGAATTCCATACAAGCTTTTTGGTGGGCTATTTTGAATGTTCTTTAACGTTTTTCAGATATATTGAGAGAGTATTACAATCTTTACGTTAAAAAAAGAATCCAAAACAAAAATTTGAAACTGTTAAAAAGTAGATAATTTGTATAATATACATATATATACGAATTTAGCCATGAACTTATGCATATATAATTTTTTATTCAAATCGTTTTTTACTTACCCATCCATTTTTTTAACCTTTGATTAAAAATATTTCTATCATTTTTCGGAAATTAATATTTTCTACGAAAACATATGTTAGCGATGTGAATGATACATGCTTTCTTGCAAACTAAAATTTTCTAATGCAAATAAATATAAAATCAAATTTTCTATTAAAACAAAATAATAAACGTACATAAAAGGACAGAATTAAAAATGCAAAGTCAGATTTTCTTTTTTTAAATTAACATTTAAGATATTTGTATCTCTAAGATTTTTTTTTAATGATTCCTAAAGAATGATGTGTGCATGCGTATGTGAGTAGAGAAAAGAATACAAAAATATCAAAATTTTATGTATTTATATATTAAATGAAAGTAAATATATATATAAAAAGTGAGTTAACGTACTCTTTTTCAATATTTTAGAAAAGTATTATTACTTATTTTTTATAAATACAGGTCTTTGAATCTCATTTCACTTTATAATTTCCGTTATTGATATTATGTTCTGAACACTAAATCTCATAATTTATTTATAAATACATATGTTGAGAAAAATATTCATCAATTTATACAAAGTGTTTACACTTTCATTTCCTCTAAAAAATTTCTTTAGCAATGAACGTATTTGAAAGATTTTTAATCCCTGATCCTCAAAACATTATTAAACTTTCTGTGGAATTATTTTAAAAACATATTTCAAAATTTTCATTTTGGATTTATGTTTTATTAATTTTTTTATACTCGTAAATATTTTACATAAATCTAAAGTTTGCGTGGTAAATAAATATTAAATTTTTATAAATATCTCTTTTTTGCAATTTTTAAATATTAAACATTTAAAAATGTATGAATATCGGTTTTTAAGCTTTTAAAAGCACTGAAAGTTTTGTGTTCAAGTACCGTGGAGGCAAGAGAATGAGATTTGACCATTCAATGTGTTTAAATTACGTTACTTCGTAATAATACGTTATGTTATTATTACGTTATATAATATTATTACGTTATAACTTTATACTACGTTATTTCATTGAAATAAATCTTCGT
>JAPDSC010035265.1:20923-51896 GCA_026290005.1 Latrodectus geometricus | reverse complement strand
TATATATATATATATATATATATATATATATATATATATATATATAGAAATCAAAGCAAATGAATACTTCAACCATTATGTGACTTCATGACATTTTTAAAAATGAATTAATACTTTAAAAAATTCTGCAATTTGCTAAAACAATTTTGTAAACTTTCTTTCCCTTTTGATTGCATAATTATTTTAGTTATCCATTTATTTTTTATGCAATGTTATTTTTTAAAATTTATGTTCAAATTTTTCATATCCAACATTTTTTCACCATAAATAAATCAGCTTCTCACCTCACTTCTTGTGCTGAACCTGATTAGATTTGAGTTATCAGAAACATACTAATACCATAAATATTTAGAATCTGTTCCATTTTAATTGCATAAAATTTAATGAAATGCATTACAGTTTGCTATTTATGATTAAAATGAATCATTACAGATATTTGCAGTATGCTTGGAATATTAGATTTCCTTATGAATTTGGTTTACTGTTCTATATTCTCTTTTTGGACAAAGGATTCTTTATGATCTATGACTTAAAATGGGTTTCAAATCATTTTAAATATCCATGCTTAAGATAACACTTAAAGCCAGAAATAGAAGATTCTAATCTTCAGTTTGAGGGTATAAGCTTTATCTTTATACTGAAAATCAATTGTAAATTCAGATACTTCTTCCTGCGATATAAGTTCTTAATTGGACAAAAAGAATTTTTTTAAATGTATAGATCACTTTTTCACTTTTATAAAAATATAAATTTAAAATACCTTTTCTGAAAAGGAAAGGGGAAATACTTACATACATAACTACATTAAATAAGACATTACTAAAAGAACATTAACTGATACTGTTATAAGTAAATGTATGAAAATTTATCTAAGAAACAGAAAATTTAACAACACATATTTAAAGTTGAATTTCAAATTTTCTTTTTAAAGTAAAATTTGCTTAAAACTTTATTTAAACTTAATGTTTACAAGAATAGTTACCTATCATGTTCTGACATTGCAAGAAACCATACTGTTTTCCCTTTTTTCTCATGAATACCAAATGTTTCTTTGACAGATCGTCGATAAGGTAGAGGTGGAATTTTATGCCACACTGTATCATTAGGAGCTTGGATGTTCCAATTGGAGGATAAATGATATTCTATTTTGTTTTCATTTTGAGGAAAGATTTGAACAACACCATTTGAATTAACAGAAATTTTTGCTAAAATCCATTTTCTGAAAGTAATTATTAATATCAATTAAGTTTTTAATATCACATGTAAATATTAAGAAGTTTAAACAGAAATGATAATATAAAAGCTAATTTTGATTTTAAGATTATCAATTTAATTTTTTAAAGTACTGATGAAGTAAAAGCTACATAAAATTCAATGTAATATTAATAAAATAATTATACAATCATATGAAAAGAATAATATGGCGAATTTTAGTTACTATATTAAAAATTGCTGAAAATATAAACAAGATTTCTTTTTTTTATAGAAGAAAATTATAATTGAATAAAAATGAAGCAAACTATCAAATTTACCAAAAAAAAAAAAAAAAATATCCATAATATGCCAAAAAAAAAAAAGGTAGTTGTAGTTTTAAAATGGATTATGACAGAAGAGATATATGGAGATACTCAATTAGGTTTCACAGATTGAATAGTTATAAATGCTTTCCCAAAATTTAATGATAAAAATTTTGAATTCTTAAGAATATTTATGAACAAAAGAAATTTCAGTACATTTTTATTTCTATTGTATTGAAAAGCAAAAGAATCACCCAGTCAAATTGAAAAATAAAGGCCAATTTAAATATATATATATATATATTCCATTGAATGATTTTTCCCATACCTCATATAGAGAGAATATATAGAGAATTTTTTAAGAGGGAATTAAAAAAATTGTAACATGATTACAAAATATAGACTAAATATTTTATAGTATGGAAATATTAATGAAGTTAACTGATAAATTTTAAAAATAAATATGAATAAGTCAACTAAAGTCCTAACATATAGAGAAGATGAAATTAAATCAGATCCCAATTATTATTTAAAGAGAAAGTAAACTTTGGCTGTTTTTATTATTTATATGAATATAATTCAGTGTAAATTCATAAATATTGTAAGTGATTTAAACATTGCAAATAAATATAAAATAAATGCTATTAAAAATTGATAAATAAAAGACTTTAAAATAAAAATGAAAGATTCAGAGAGAATTATAAATAGAACATTACACTATAATTCTAATGAAAACTGCAATTACTTTACTTTACTTTATTGTTGGCTTTTCTTTCATTAATCTAAATTTTTAAGAATTATATCAGCAATTTTTTCAATAATCTAAAATTTCTGATTCCATGTATACACTATTTAAAAGTTTAATGTTTTAAAACAAAAAATATTTAATATTTATATTATATATACAAAAAATATTTAATATTATATAAAAAATATTTAATATTTTAAAATAAACAAGCTACATTTAATGAAACAAGTTTTTATTTGAAAAAACTATAAAGAATTTATTTTATTTATGAAATGTAAGAACAATTATGATTAAACAAATTATAATAATTTTTTTTAAAATTAAAACTTTTTTAAGTAAAATTATACTTAAAACAAAATAAAGTAAAATTACTAAAGGGGTCAAGATAGAAAGATATTTTATCCTACAGATTATCTATGTTCAAAGATATAATTAATTTTGGACAAATGTATAGCTTTAATCACAGAAGATGTAAACTTCATCGAAAGTATTTGTTTAAATTTAAATAAAATCTGTTTAGATTATATATAATTTAAATAACAATCACAACTGTAACAAATAATATGTATTTTTTTACTTTTACAGCTATATTGCAATATGAAATGTTTTCATTAAAAATATTAATTTAAAGGAAGAATTTTAGAAAAAAGTGAATTTTGTAATATTAATTAATTTAATTAAACAGTACTGCACAAGTAATCTAACTTAAATAAATAAATATTTTGAAACAATATAAAAGAATTTTCTTCAGTTTTTGAATTTCATTGCATATGTACTATACTTTTGTATCTATGATAAAAGAATATCTAATTAAATCTATAATTTTTATAAAATCTAAAAAAATTGTAATTGCAATAAAGTATATTATATATAATTTGATACAGTATAAAATTTATATTTCTATGTCTAGAACTGAAAAAATAAAATTTAGAATATAACATATATTAACGAGTTCTTCAATTGAACACCAAGGGACTAATTAAAAAAATAATCACAATTATCAAATTTTTACAGGATTATATTTTACAAAAACAACTATTTCTCTATAGTTTCTTTACTAAGATAATAAAATACAAGTTATATTAACTAATTAGATACAAAACTGATGGACTAAATTTAATTCAATATAATGATTGGTAGAACAGTGCTAAAATAGATTATATTTATTATATATTTACATTTAACATATCAATTCAACATTTAACATAAATTAAACATCATAATATCTAACGATTAATTGAAGTTAGAATTAGAAAATGAATTTAATTTTTGTTGTAATCATAATTCTATGAAGAGCTTATTAATTTTTTGAAGAGCTATTTAACTTTTTGATAAAAATTATTAATTTCTAAGCATTTTTTTCTCAAAGTTTTACTAGCAAATTATTATATCTTAAATACTATTAAAAATAGAAGAAATATAATATTTTCTTTGATTATTTTAGGCTTTAATTTACTTTTTCATTCTGATTGTTTATGTTCTTTACTCAGAGCAATAATCATAAAAATGAATAATTCGAATTATAAATAGGAAGAAAGATATTTCTGAGAATTGAAAAATTATTTCATTTTCACAGCTTTAAAAATGTATTTAGTTCAATTTCATTTTCATGGAAATTGTAATTATCCCTTTTGATTAAAAAGTGAATAGAATACTTAAAGGAAATAAACTCTAGCAAAAAAAGAAATGAATGACAGTGAATGAATGATAAAAAATATTTTAGAATAAAGAAATGTAACTTTCTTGTCTGTAGTAGTATCTTTGATACAGTTTATATTTTATTAATGTGTCTCAGAATAAAATTGTTAACTTCTATTAAAAAATTTGAATGTTTAAGTAAACAGATCTATTTATTTTCTTTAATTATTCTTAATATATTTCAAATTTAAGTCAATTTTTAAAATTATTGATGCTCCTTAAATATTTTTTACAAGTTTCTTAGTTTTCCCTTTCTTTTATCTACATTTGATACTTAGAGTTATATACTTTCCTCATCCAATTTTGTATAGCACTTTCAGAAAATATTTTAGAAGTGTGATATTAAATTGCATGAAATCAGGAATCATTATTAACTTTTTTGGATAATTATAAATTAATGAATTTGTTTTTAGGGTAAAGTTTATTGAAGGTACCCCTTGATTTTTTTGGCTAAATATTTTACGCTAAGGTAAGCGCCAAAATGTTAATAACAAAATAGCAACCCTGAAACTATGTTACTTAAAGCGCTGAAAATACCAGGGTTACAAGACATTAAATTTTACTGTTAAATTTTTCGCGAAATCAAGGGGTTGTCTATTCTACATTTTACCTGTTTTTTCTTTTTTACTTTTATAATGAACAGAAATACAATGAAGTTTCAAGTTGAACAATTATAGAAAAATATTTATTACCAATGAAACTTTTATTATACATATTTTTAATTTACAACAAAATTCTTTAATGAGTATTTCTATAATTCGTAAAATCTGCATACAGAAGAAACAAGAGTTTGTGTTGCGATGATATGAAATTAAATATAAGCATTATACAAAGTGAAATTCTTTTATTAATCTCTTTAAAATAATTAACAAAGAAACAAAAACACATAAAACGAAGGTGACATTTAAATGCTTTAAATATGTCATATGTATTTACCCATCATAACTCGGGGATTCGGAGTACATATAAAGGTTGCCTTTAAGCAATTCCATTAGGACATAAAAATAAAATATAATGAAGAATACAATTAATATTCAAAGTAAATCACTACATATTTTGTGTTGTTAAAAAATTAAAGCAGTATAGTAGCTCTTAAATAGTAACAATTGACATTTTGAAATTTTTAAAAATATCAGCAAGAGCATAATGTGGAATTAATAACTTTCAGTTCCGATGCGCAGCACAATTATAGAAAGTCAAAACTAAAATTGTGTCAAACAAAATGTAAACAAACAAAAACTAGTCACAATTTTAGACATGATATTAAATTCACTTCACTTCTTAAGATTGTCTTATCGGCTGTATCCCAGTGTACGGTACGCTATTTTTATACAATTAATATAATTATACAATGTACAATTAATATAATTATATAATATATTGTATTATTTTATAGAAATAAAATAAT
The DNA here is from genome assembly GCA_026290005.1 of Latrodectus geometricus. Taxonomy (NCBI): domain Eukaryota; kingdom Metazoa; phylum Arthropoda; class Arachnida; order Araneae; family Theridiidae; genus Latrodectus; species Latrodectus geometricus. Next base: position 46,525 of record JAPDSC010035265.1, on the reverse strand, counting down.
TTTAAACAATATTATATATAATTAATTATAATTGTATATATGCGTACCGTACAAGGAGCGTACCGTTCATGTGAATTCATAGTGTGAATATTATAATTAAAATAAATCAAAGCTCTTTGTGATGTGACTGACAAATATTTTAATCCTTTAAGATTTTTACTACTGTGATTTAATCTTGCTTTTGTTTTATATGAGGTGACTTTTTCTCGTATATTGCAATATTTTAACTGTGAGTTACCCGCAGCGGGAAGTCGAAACTCATAGTTTTCTTGTTTGTGTTTACTGTCCTATAGTTTTGATTGATGAAATTTGTTTATTACTATTAAAAACTAAACTATATTATAATACATATATTTTTAATGTTTTTAATAACTCTTTAAAGTATTAATATTCTAATTTTTGAACGTTATTTAAATTTGAAAGATATATTCAATTTATTATCAAGTTGGTTTTTGTGTTAGATTGTATGAAAAATGTCCAATATATCTGAAGGAATTGATACATATAAAACTAGTCCTGTGCGTCCAAAATCCAAACTTACCAGTACCCCGATGAGAACTAGGAGGAAAACATCTCGTCGTGATCATGTTGCTGGTAATTTAGGTTTTCATTGTTAAATTTTATATTTAAACCAAAGATTTGTATTTTAAATGCTTACTATTTTAAGTGCTCTGATAATATATAAGTTAACCAATGGTTATATTACTAAGCAAAATTTTAAAATTTTACTTTAACTGTTTTTACTATTTTTTGGTGACAATAAACATTTAGAAAAACAATGAAAATTATTAGTTATGGGTATTAAAATAATAAAAACCACAATATGGGTATTATTTATGCATAACCGCATCGCACAGAGGAAAAACCATATTCTTGGAATCCCCTAAATTTCTGTAAAATCGCAAAATTAATATCTTTGTTTTTTTTTCTTCTTTTCATTTTATGAAGTCCTTGGAACTTGTCTCTTTCTCTATCATTTGATACATTTATAAAATTTTTCTGTATTGTATTTACTATTTTAAAAATGATCGCTGTTTCTTTTGTTTGCATTTTCATAGTACTTATAAATATCAATCATCGTCAAAAAATATCAAACTAGAAAAGAACAGTAGTTTTACTGTTAATCTAGAGTTTTCATCCAACAATATCTTGAAAGACATAAAATCAGAATTTTTAACATGTTAGAAAATCTTTTAATTTCCAGCTAATTTATAAAAGTATATTTATTTGGATTAAAGTACAGAAGATACAAACTTTAATTTATTAAAATATTTATAACCAACAAATTTGGTGATAAGTATTGGTTCCAAGCCTTTTTGTGTCTCTAAACATGACTTCAAATTATAGTTTTAAGTAATGATATGTAAAATATTTATATAATACAATGAGGGAATATAGAATTTGTAGCAATGTTGTAAAAAACATCATTTAGGTTTTTTTGATATAAGCAGAAAAATTGTTTTATTTGTCCAGAATTATTATTTATAACAATGAATGATATTTGAAATTTTGATTGAAAGATGTAAATATACATTCATAGATTTACTATGTGATCTTACAGGAAATTAAATTTTATAATAGAAGAAGTAATCATTAACTGTAGACTTCTATATATTTACTTGTGTAAAAATATTGAATATTTTATTTTTTTAATAAAAGTGGTGTATGTATAAATATGTTATATTATAATAAAAATAATCAACATGCAAAATGTTATTACTTTAATATGTTTTATTATTATAAACCAGAGGTGTCAAATTCATGGTCCCCAATGAATATTTCTATGGCCCAGCTAATGTATGGACACATAATAGTATCTAATAAAATAAATGATGCAAAAAAAAAAAAAAAAATAAGATAGGAAGAAATCACTTGTACGCTTTTTGCTTTTGTTGAACAAAATGTATGTGTTTATGATGAATTTAGTATAATTAGATAAATGTGCATTATTTAAACATAAATAGTGTCTAAAACCCGTGAAAATACTTTTAAAAATGAAAACAGCCTAATAAATACTAAATGTTCAATTGTTTAATAAAAAACATTAATTTGTTAAACGAAAATATGACAATTTAAAACATTAATAAAAACCCTGGTAAAATTAATCAACAATACTTAGCTGTAAAAATCAACTGATTTGCTTAAATTATAATTAGAATGCAATAACATGCGATGATTTGTAAATTTTAATAATTAAACTCTTGATCAAGATTATACCAGAGATTTATTTTGTTTAAATTTTTAATTTTATTTATGGTCTACCTAAAATTTAACTTGTTTGCTTGGCTGGCTTAAGTTAGTTAAGTTTGACACCCTTGTTATAAAGTATTTAATTTAAAATATTTATTGATGATTTTTTCAATAACTTCAAGAAATATACATTTATTTTTTAATTTATTGTACATATGTTTCAGTTGATGTATTTAATGAATTAATTAACATGCTTAATTTATTGAAAATATTATATTGAGATATTTTTAATGTTTATGAATCCTAAGATTTTTATAAAGGCACATTTTCAATGTAATACTCACTAATCAGATTGTTTTAGTTTCTTTATAAAATTTAATGAGAAAGTAAATTATTTCTTAAAAAAGTGTATCTTCTGCAGATTAATTGAGAATCAATATCACTGCAAATTAAAATTTATGCTGATGCTCAAACCAGTATTAAATTTTCTGTTTTAAAACTAAGCTACTAATGGGATGATGTGTGCCTTAGATGTTAGTTCAATAGTTAATAAATTTTATTTCCAACTTAAATATGTAAATATTTATAATGATGCAAAGAGTTGAAAATAGTTGGTAAATTAATGTCACATATCCACAACCTTGAAAATGTTATCAAATCCACTTTAAAACTATAGGTCTTGGTAAAATTATAGCTTTTATGTGCAAAAAAAAAAAAAAAAAAAAAAAAAAAAAAAAAAAAAAAAAAACCAAATCGAACTAACAGTATATTTATTTGAAACTGTAGGTTATAGAAAATGCTTCAGAATAAGGAACTGGTTATATAAAAATTTGGATAGTGAATGAAATGTTTTGATTTTAAAAAGAAGCTCTTGACACCTATCCAAAAAAAGTTACAATTTCTGTGATTAATCAGTTCATGACAAACAATAATTTAAAACTTTCATTCTATAATATTTTCCTTGCATACAGTTTCTCATTTTCCTGAAACTTGAACTGCATCATACATATAATGAAGCCTAGGATTTATTCTGGTACAAACTCTACATCTGAAGTACACAGCCTTTCTGATTAATGATGGCAAGCTTCATTGTTGAGTCTTCAGTGTATGTTCACCTTCTACATGACACAATATGTTCAATCTATTTTTATATTGATATTAAAATATTAGAATTGTAGTGAATATGATATAATCTTGTCATTACAACATTTGCACACTTTACTCTTAATATTGCTAAAATTTTTCAATCAGCAGTACAATGGTAGGAAACTTCTGAAAGTAAACAAAATCATGTTGAGTTCTCTTCTAAATGCTGTGTTATATAGTTCTGATGAAGAGAAGAAATGATCTTGCTTAAAAAATTGCTAAGCTTTTCACGAATCCTTGATATTTAGCTACATAACATACAGTTAGAACCTCAAAATTTTGTAAAAGTGGAAAAGTCTTTTGTCATAAAGTGTTGCCAAATAAAAGTCAAAATAGTGGCAACCCTACTTTCAATGAGAACACCTTTGTCTTAAGTTGCTTAATTAATTAAACCAAATTTATTGAAAAAATAAGTAGAAAGTTAAAATTTGGAATTTTGAGAAAATAATGTGGGGCAAACATATTGTTGTGACATTCAATTAATTTTGTGCTAGAAATTTATAACACATTAGCTACCAATTATTAATTATCTTCTAGGATTGTGTAGAACACAACATAAAATTACACAAAATTTTTATAAGCAAAGACACACACTTCCAGCATTCTCAATGGCCCCATCATTCCTGTTTTAAAAACCATTCTCATTTTGCTGCTTCCTCAACTCTATCTCACATTCATCGAAATCACTGCAATATAATTACAGATTTATTATTTTTAGTAAAAATTATACAAGAAACAGATTTTCATCAACTTATCATTTTTCCCTTTGTAATAAATTTATACCAAATTGTAGTACATTATTTTGCTGTAAATTTATTAATTGCAAATGGTTATCTAAACTAAATGCTTTTATATAAGTATCTTAATAGTTGATAATAAATGATGGAAAATACATCCCAAATTCTAATCATTTTAATTTTTCTACTGAAGAATTGCTTTGCTTTTAAAAGTTTGCTTAATATTTTTTAACTCACAGTTTTATTTATTTTAATTCAGATGTTCATTCACCTATTTGTTCAACGCCAACTGCTGGGCTTTCTCCTAGACTTCAGAGGTCAAGTCAAAATTCTCCCAGTGTTCCGAGCTCATATTTTGGTTCCCCATCATCATCTATTCCCTGCTCCCAAGAAAATCACCCTGATGTTATCTGGGATTTTACTTCACCTAACTTACCTAAAGGTAAGGATATTTTGAGTCAGATATTTTATAATCTTTCAATGTTATTGATTGTAAAATTTGATGGTTAGAATTTGTCTTTATTTGTTACTTAGATTATAGATTTTGTTGCTGTGTAAGATCTATTATCATTATATCTGTTAAGAAGAGTATCAATCTCAAATGAGATTTCTATAATTAAGTAAGAAAATCTTTGGTAGTTTCAAAGCACATCAATAGTCAAGTCTAATCTTATTGTGTACATCATCATAAAATATAAAAAAAAAAAAAAAAAAAAAAAAAAAAAAAATGAAAACAATCTGTAATATACTTCTAAAATTTTTCATCATTATCAGAAAAATATTGTTTTATTTATATTAAAAAATATCAAAACAAGATTTTTCATTAAAAAAGATAAAATAACTGCAAAATAACTTGGTGTTTTGAGCGATATATTGATTATACATATTACAAGTGATAGTACAAGACAGTTGATGAAACAAATGAAGGTCTAATTAATGTTAATTTTATTTCACTCTGCTTTTGTTAAATGTATAAATATTGTTAAAAACTCTGAATATTTTGACTATATATGATCTAAGTAACTTGAAATGTAATAAATACATTAATTTTTGGAAAAAAGATCTGCATCTTTCTTTCAGAATGTAAGTAATTTATTCACTTAAAAAAATAACAAAAAATTTCAAAGTGTACAGAAATGTGTATAAATTTTATAATGCTACATTAAGTTGAAATTAAATTACATCACAGTTATGAAAACTTCATTATTGATTTATAATATATGGCACATCATTTAAAAAGGTACTTGCATAAAAAAGACTTTGAAAACTGTTTCATTTCAAATCATAACTTAAAAATGTATAATTGATAAGAAATGTTGAAAATTGCTTATATTCATGAATGTATATATATGTATTCTCTAAAAGTCCTTATTTTTATTCCTCTTGTTATATAGAATATTACAACCATAAGGTTTTAAGTTGAATAAAGCTAACTTTTGTTAAACAAACTATATATCCTATGAACCTTTAAAATCTGACTTAAAAGCATTTGATTTAAAAAGATCCTTATCTAAATTACAATTTAAGTGTAGATGAAGTCTGTCAGGTCGTTACATATGCCACTATGCTTTACATCCTTCTTATCTGGAAGTATAACTTCAGCATAATTGAATCCTATTATATTTGATGACAAGGTATATGTATTTTTAACCCATTTTCCAAATCACTATTGAATATTTTTAGTCATTTTGCTTGTAAATGCCTCAGAGAAATACCACATTGCTTAAAATAAAACTTTCAAGCGTATAAGTGATGTAATATTTCTTTCTGAATTTACAGTAAATTTAAATTTAATTTTATGATGGAAAGAGGCACTGTGTGGACATCACTGTAATTTCCTATAATGTTTTTATTTTATTCTAGCCATTAGTGAAAATATTTTTGTAGCTTCTTAAATTTTGTACAATAATTGATTATGATATTTCAATATGAAAACTTATTAATATTTATTATAAATAAAGGAGCCAAGTTCAAATTAGATTTACATATTATTTTTTGATAAATTTAATCTAAAGTCTGATATATTATTTTATCAATCTATTATCTTAGCAGAGAGTGATTCATGAGCTTTCTATTTATTGAATGTATTTTATAAATAATAAATATGAGCTTTTAAAATGTATTCAACATATGATTCTCCCAACTATATTTATATTATAAAAATATTTTACTTGGAGAATGTGAAAATATTGAATATATATATATGTAGCATTTATCTGGTTGAATAGGAAAAAGAAATAATTCCTGAAATAGCTCAAAATAATTTATTATCATTTAACACACAACTTGAGCACAACACAGATCTATATACTACAAATAAAACAAAATGAAATCTAAACATAAAGTGAAAAGGGTTAACATAAGAGTCATATTCATATATGTCTCATTCGTATGGTTGCTGGAGAGGGACTGACTTCCTTGTTGATGATGTCATGGGTGTTGCTAAAATAGGGGGCGCTATAGACTCCCCCTCTGGCTCTGCCGACATCCCAGCAAGGAGACAGGATTGTGGTTAAGAAGCTCCTGAGGCTGTCGGCGTGGTCTTCCTCTACTTTTCAAAGGAAAAACGGGACCTCTATCTCTAGATGATTGTTGATAAGGCTTCAACATATTGGTATGATAAGTACCGAGTACTTGATCAAGGATAGCGGTATCTGCAACATCATACGAATTTGGTGATCTATTTGTTAGTATAATATAAGGTCTTTCACGCTTGGGCATAAATTTTTTACTTGTTTTGCTTTTGGACTTGCTTATGGGATGTAAAGTGATCCAAACTTTATTGCCTGGTTGAAAATAAACAGGTCTATGCTTCTTGTCGAAGTACTCCTTTCTAGCATCTTGTTTTTCCTCTACGCATTCTCTAATTATGGGTGTAAGAAGTGCAAATTCCTTCAAGTATGGAGTTATTTCGGCAACAAAGTTATCGTTATCAATAACAGCTCTAATATCATGATAGACATCATCTGTGGTTTGAAGCTCTCTTCCGAACTGAAAGTAGGCCGCCTTATGACTTGTAGAATCACATTTTGCGGTGTTCAAAGCAAAACATATCATGGGTAGTTTGTCCTCCCAAGTATCATGTGAGTCACCAACTAGAATTGCTAATTTGGGTTTTGGGTCTCGATTTTTCCGTTCAGCAGGATTTGCTTGAGGATGATATAAAGGTATAAGTTCTTGCTTAATACCCAGGATATTGCAACTTTGTTGCATTACAGCACTGACAAATTGTACACCATTGTCACTGATTAGCCTTCTAGGTGTTTAAGTTAAGCCATAAGGTAAAAACACTTCCTCTATCAATATTTTAGAACAATTAATAGCTGTAGCATCTTTTAGGGCAAAAAGTTGGACCCATCTTGTACTGGTATCTTCAACAAGAAAAATCCATGTCTTTAGGAGAGGACCAAACAAATCTATTGCCAGAGTCTCAAATCTTTGTGAGTAATTAGGTGTTCGTAGTAATCCAGCAGGTTTCTGATTGTTAGGTTTGTACCAATTACATTCAGCACAATTTTTCACGTATTCAGCGATAAACTTTCTCATACCAGGAAAGAAATATCTAGAAGAAATTTTTTGATTTGTATTCTCAGCTCCACAATGTCCTGCAGTGGGAGAATCATGATATTGCTGTAGGGCTCGTTCTCGCTCATGGCAAGGGGCAACTAGCTGTGCTTCTTCTGATTCTGTTTCAGGTGAATATCGATACAGTATTCCCTGATTCATCAGATAACCTCTACTTGTCCAGTTCACATAATTTTCATCTTTCCATCCACTTTCAAAGCAGTCTATTATCTTTCTTACCTCCTCATCCTTTAATTGTTCTTCACAAATGTCTTTAGATTTCCGGGAGGGTAAATCTATGGAAATGGTGTTTAAGTTACAAACAAATTTGTCTGTTGTATCAAATGGTCTGGACAGAAGATCTGCAATTACATTAGATCTTCCTGGAGTATAAAGAATCTTCGGATGATATGACTGGATTTGAAGAGCCCATCAAGCCAAGCGTCCGGATGGCGATTTAATACTCATAAGCCACTTCAAGGGTTGGTGATCTGATACAATAATAATTTCTTGATTTTTCACATAGCCGCGGAACTTCTCAAGAGCCCATACTACCGCTAAAGCTTCTCTTTCGGTAGAGGAATAATTTCTTTCTGCCGAACTGAGTAATCGACTGGTATACTCAATCACATGTTCTTCCGAGCTTTCTCCTTGAATAAGGACTGCTTCTAGAGCGTAATTACTGGCATCAGCTCTTATAATGAATGGTTTAGATCCATCTGGCTGTGACAACACAGGTGGTGAGATCAATCGTCGTTTTAACTCTTCAAATGCTTTCTGTTCTGTACCACCCCATGTCCATTGTTTATTCTTTTTAGTTAAGTCACTAAGGGGCCTAGCAACTTCAGAGAAATGTGGGTCATATCTCCGGAATCAGGAACAAGTCTGTAGGAAAGAATGAATTTCTTTAGCACATTTTGGTGTTGGAATTTTTTGAATAGAAGATACTTTGTCAGCATCCACTTCTACACCTTTTTCAGTTATCTAATGACCTAAATATTTCACTCTGTCACAAGAGAAATGATATTTGCTTCTGTTAGCATTCAGTTTAAACATAGAAAGTCTTTCAAACACTTTTTCCAAATCTGATAAATGTTCATCAAAAGTTTCTGATAATATAATGATATCATCAAGGAATGACAACGCAAAAACATCTTTGAGACCAGATCTAAATTTATCAATGAGACTTTGAAAAGTTGCGGGTGCATTACGCAAACCAAAAGGCATACGTAAAAATTTAAAAGTTCCAAATGGACAGATAAAGGCAGTTTTTTCTTGATCTGATTCATGAACTTTGACCTGATAATAACCAGCTCTTAAGTCTATCGTAGACATGTATTTTGTCGACTTGGCTTCAGTCAATAAATCATTCATTCTAGGTAGTGGATAGTTATTTGGAATAGTTGTGGAGTTTAACTTGTGGTAATCAACACACAATCTGATGGTACCGTTCAGTTTAGGTACTAATACCACAGGACTTGCATAAAGAGATTCACACTCCTCAATTATTCCTTCTGTTAGTAAGGAATCTAGCTCTTTCTTCAACTGTTCTTTCTTTGCAGGTGTCATTCTATATGGCGGTTCGGCAACAGGTAGGCTATTCCCAGTCTGGATTCTATGTTCAATAAAAGGAGTAGGCTCTCCCCCTGGCTTGAAGCTACTTTCATATTTTTTCAGCATTGAATTTAACTTTTGACGTTGTTCTCTTGTCAAGTGTTTTCCTTCATCATCCCTCAATTTAACGGAATCAGAGGTTTCTGAAATTTCAGCAGACACATCAGGAGAAGTTAATTTCTGCGACATTATTACTTTTGCAGTACTTACGGTTTCAAATGGTTCACGATAAAATGAGTAATGCCTGTGTGGATATTCACTAAAATGCCAAGTGCCATTCTGGATGTTCAGCACAATACCAGCAGCCTGAAGAAAGTCAGTACCAAGCAACGTTCTATTGCCTTTAGCGTTTGGTAACACAATGAATTTCATACGAACTCTCTTTCCTTCGACATTAAGATTTACGACTGTTGTCAAAGCTGGGACATTTCTATCTTTCCATAGGCTAGTACCATTGTAATATTCTTCTTTTGAAATTTGAAACCTTTCTCTTTCAATAAAGTATAAAATCTCTCTCCTGCAATGGAGTTTGACGCACCTATGTCTGCACAAAAGGCTGCTTTTTCGTCACAAACAGTTAAAAAAATTGAACTGGACAATGATTCTGAAGCTTGCGATTTATACAAGTTTACAGCATTAACAATTGTTTTAGTCTCTTCTTTTAATTTGTTGCACTTTGGACACTTAGACTGAATAAAACCAGGATTACCACATCCATAGCAATGAACAGAAAATCTTCTTTCTGGTTTGTCTTTAATAAACTTTGGACTTTCAAAGTTGGAAACTTTGAATTGGTTATTTTCCCTAGAGTTAGGAGGTTTGTACTTACTTTCTGAAGCAGATTTAACATAGTCTTTGAAATTTGGGTTCTTAGCAAAGGCAGGTGAATTTTTCTTCATTCCCAATCTTAAATTTTCATAACTGTTAAGCTTTTCTGCTAGTTCTAATGGATCGTTCAGCTCTGACCATTGATCAATAAAATGTTCTCTAACCTCTAGAGGTGTTCTTTTCTTTAACTGATCAACAATGATTAAGTCTTGTAATTTTTCAAAAGTGATGATATTCAATTCTTTTACCCATCCTTCGAAATACAATTTAATTTTCGAAATAGAAGTCTTTCCATGTTACTTCTGCACTTTTCTTATGTTGTGAGAACATCTGCCGAAACCTATCTGATGTAAGTCTATAATGCTTCAAAAGCATCTCTTTCACTTTTGAATAATCTTTAATATCTTCTTCATTTTCTCTAGCAATTAACTAATTTATTTCGGCTGGCAATGAGCCTATCAAGTATGGCATCCAATTTATTTCAGGTATATTCACCAATTTTAATTGACGTTCAAATACTGTCAGATAAAGACCTATTTCATCTTTAATAGGATTAAATTTTGGTAGAATTCGATTCAGGTCCCAACTTGTTTTCTCTGTATCACTTGAAGGAACAGTGGCAGTGGAAACGGATACATTCTGAAGTTTTAAACGTTGCAATTCATACGCTCTTTCTTTTTCAATTCGTAGTTGTTCCTCTTCTTTTTCTCTGGCTAGTTTTTCTTCCTTAGCAGCTTCTTGCTGGGCAACTCTTTCGAATTCAGCTTGTTTTTCTTTTTCAAGCCGTTCCTCTATTATATTAGTAAGCATATTTTTCACTAATTCTTCTTCATAATCCCTTGATTTTATTATAATATCTTTCAGATGAATTACTTTTAGACTGTCATCTATCTCCAATCCCATTTCTATAGCAAGGTTTCTCAAATCCTCCTTTTTCCCTTTTCCAAGGAATGACATTTTTTTTTCAACTGATTTTAAAATATTGTTTATTTTTTCTAATATGCGGTTCCTTATTTTAGTTAAAACAAAGTTTAAACACTATCAATCTAAATGTTATGTAATGAGTATGTTACAATCAGTCTTAAGTATTATGCGAAAATATAACCCATTTATAGTAAATATAAGTGAACCTATTATTAAAATTAACCTTAAACCTATTATTGTTTATTCAAACATTTATTGCACATAAAAATTGACTCTTTAATTATTGTAAATAAACATTAAATATTCATATCATAATATAATTAAACCAATTTTATTACATTAATCTCACTAAATTTATAAGAAATTACTCTTATTATATATTTCAAATTAAACAAAACAAAACCAAAATATTTCAAAATTTTTCCATGAAGCTTTTAAGTTCGTTTCAGTCCATTCTTTATACTTTCATTTTAGAATTACCAAATCAGCAAATGTATGTTTATAAAGTGTATCAATACTTCATTACCAACATGGAATATAGCAAAATATATTAATTAAGACAACTGTTAGTCATATGCATTCAAAGAATATTTTATATATAAATAACAACAAATGTTTTATTGACTTTTATTTCTTTAAAGTTTTCAGTTTTTTTTATATATCAATTCTTATTCCTTTTACCAAAATATTAATAATTGTTTTGTAATCTTAATATATCCCTTAAATATATATGGAAAAACAAAATATTTTATTTCTTTGTTCAATGAAACCAATAACTAAAATAATAAAACTCAAAGATTCTAAACAGAAAGTGAATGACGAAAAATTAAAAATAAGCATTTATATACTCTAAACTCATAGCAATCATAAATATTCAAATGTTAGACAATGAGGCGCCTATATGAAAGACAAAACAACGGGTGTTTGTGATGCCTCGTTTCCTGTTTTATATCAAAACAAAAGTATCGTGTCATGAAAAATACACAGTCATCAAACAATTTATTTTATAACTCAATTTCAAAATATTATCACACTGTAAAGGAGATATTTTCAAATATAATATTCAGAATTAACAATTTTACTTATTATTCATTAAGTTCTTTACATAATTCACATACAATAATACTTCAAATATAATAATAAAATAAATGTTTCTTTTAATTAAATATTTTAATATATAAAGTCAATAAAAGCAAAATTGTAATTATTATTTTATTACATTTAAAAATAATTTCAATTTGGAAAAATAGTGAAAATAAAGTGAAATTGCAAAATATGTTTTTTTGTAAGAGATGACAAATTGGATTGTTAATGTTAAAGTAAATTTAGTTGAAAGGAATAATAGTATCCAAAAGTGTTCATTTTCTTTATTTTAATGTTACAATTAGAATAATTGCTTTGAAGACAGGTTACTCAGGTTTTTCCTAAAACATGGTACCACTTTATACTTAGTAATAAATTACTTTTAATTTAATATATTGAGTATATAATTATGTATGCATTGAAATATATTTAATTTTAAGTAAGAAATGAAGTGTTAAAATTGTTAAATTTTATTGCTGTTATTATTTTTCAGGTACAAGAAAGAAAGAACTTAAAATAACAGTACAAGAATTGATAGAAAATTTGAACCAGTGTCAGGTAAAAATAAAAATAATTCATTATTCTGTTGATTTTAAAGATAGAGAGAAAAGAATGGTTTATATTGATATTAAATGAGTTTAAGTAGCTGAACAATCTTTCAAAATAAAATACAGTTTAGGACTTTAAAACAATTTTTATCTTCTGAAGTTTTGCTTTTACACATTATTGATTATAATTTTTGTTGGAAAGAAATTTTAAATTTATTAACTTAGAATAGTTTACTTTCAATAAATGTGTATTCTGATATAAACTATTCTTCTTTATTTTAGTCTGCAACACAAACAGCTCCTTATATTAAACTTCTAGAAAGGTGGATGTCAAAGCAAAATACTGAAACAATAGCGAAAAAGTTTGAGTAAGTTAATGTTATTATTTGTGTAAGGTTCAATCATATATATTCACTATAGTTTTTTAGGTTAATTAGGGAGATAAAGCTAAATTTCAATCAAACAGTGAAGTGAAAAAAAAAAGATAAAGGATTACTACATCTATTTTCTTATATTGATTCACCAGTTTTAGTAGCTAAGGTGGAATTTATTTGGCATGATTTCTATTGTTTTCATGTAATGCTCTGTCTGTATTTTGCAATAATTTTCTTTCATTGCAGAACTTTTAAATCCATCATTTGCAGTGTCAGATGAGTCATCTAAATTAGTGATCTTTAAAGATCATTGAATATCAATAATTTTAATGGAAATACCTAATATATAATCAACAAAATATATGAATAATTGATATGTGTGTTTTAAGTGAACATTCATGTTAGAAAATAAATGATGTCAATCTTGATAAATATGATGCTGTTTCAAAATATGCGGCCATGGTCAGTGAATGCTTAAATCAAGTTTAAAAACTGAATTCTGTAGATTTGATTAATGTTTGGTTGTAAAATATGCTTATTTTTTTTATATACTGAAACATGAGACTAATAAGTCTTCAGTATAACTTAATAAGCACCTATTTTGTATTTTTCTTTTTATGCAAATCAAATTATTATATTAGATTGAGCTATTGTTTTCTTTTATTAGAAACATGAATTTTTTAAACATACTTTTAACATTTTATAACTTATTACAGAGTTTGATAATTTTCTTTCCTGGAATATTTCTGGTGAAATATTAAGCATTTGAATTATTTAATTTATTTTAAAATATGCCTTCAACAAGTTTTTTCCAATTTATTTTAAAATTTTAATGCTCAGTTTATTTTTAAATTTATTTCAATTATCTTAACTTTAATCTTGGTTTGTTATTAATCTATTTTTATAAGATAAGACTTTTTTAATTTAGCTCTTTATCTCCTTTATTCACCCAAACAATAATGTTTAAACAAACTATTGTGTTTTTATGATGTATTCTTATAATTACATCAAATATCTTTCCCCTTTATATCAAGTCTTTTTACCAAAGTTAATTTAATTATATGCAATATTTTTATAATATGTATTATTGAAATATTTTTTCTTGGATAAAATCTTATGCAAAATGTAAAATAAATGTTAAATTTCTGAAATTCCTTTATTTATTAACTCTGTTTCTGAAAGTATTTAAAAAAGATTTTTTTATTATTTTCTTTCATTATTTATGTATTGCAGTTTATTATTTAAATGAGAATTTTTACTGCTCCATTAGGAATAATAAAAAGGAAGTTAAAAAGCGTTCAAGACATCGAATTAATGAATTAAAAAAATTTATTGAATCTATGCAAAGTAAGCTGTGAATTTTTTTATTCTTTCTTGACAAATTATTGCATGATTTTTTATTAATACTCACTTTCCATTATTCTAAAAGTATTGTTTCTTTTGTTTGAAATATACTATCTTATTATAATTCTTTCTTTTTATAAGAAAAGTGTTTCAAGTAATGAAATTAGTTTTAGTATTTTCCTATATCTAATCCGTTGTTATGCGTTACAAAAGTTTTGAATTTCATTCTTCGTATTATGTGCCTCTGTGGATAATTCAAGGAAAAAATCTCCATCAGAAAGCTAATACAATCTTGAAATATAAGCTGTTTATGTTTTATAAAATAAGAAACAGAAGGTGCCCTGACTCAGCTGACTTATAATCATTTTTGTTCAAATTATGTTTAAGGACAAATTTGATTACTTAAAAGATATTACATATGCTATTGTCTATCATCAGTTCGCCTTTTGTCTTGACCTAAGATGTTTTGTTTTAAAAATATTAGAGTTTGTATATTGCCATGTTGAAATGAAAGTATTTAAGTTATACTGCTAATTTTAAACTAAAAGCTATAGGGAAAGCAAATGTAAGAAAATGGTAACAAACCTTAATGTAAGGTGAAAAACAAAACATGCACAGTACAAAAGAAAAAATGCATCTAATGTGCAGTTTGAAAATATTCTATTCGTTTTATTTAATTATTAATGAAACAATATTTAATTTTTAAACTACGTTAACTTCATTTTAAAAATTGATGTTTTACTATAATCTCTTCTCTAAATTATCACTCTTGATGATTGATCTGATGTTTTCTTCTCAATTTATGGCATTTTGTGATGAGGTGTATGCAAATAAGATCCAGTCAGATGAATTTCATAATAAATGTTTTTTTTTTCTATACAATCCATTATTTTATTCATCATACTGTGTTATTTTTTATTGTATAATTTTATCTTTGCTGCACATTATCAACAGTAGATTTTTTAGAATATTTGTGGAAATAATTGCCTCAGTTCACAGCTACAGATTATGCGATTCTTTTTTCATTTATTTGAAAAAAGTTCTTGTGGATAATACATTGCTGCGGATTATATACAGGAACATATGGTACTTTAAAATTGACATTTTTATTTCACAATCATATTCTATTATAGATATTCATTAAATTGGTTAAATATTGATAGCTGTTTTTAATATTTTTGTGAAAAGATCGAAAATCAAATTAGGGAAGAATGTACTGAATTTAAACTATGATTTATAAAGATAGTTAAATCTGAATCTAATTTAAACTATGATTTTTATTTCCATGCATCATTAATATTCTTACAAAAAGTAAGATTTCACAGATTGCTTCATGTGTTTATTCAGAAAGTACAGTAAAACACTGCTATATTTAAAAAAAATTATATGTATATTTATATGAAATTATAACAAGTTTTGTTTATCAGTTTCACTTATGCAATATTAATGTGAAATATTTTTTTTATTAAGCATTAATATTAATAGATTAACAAAATCCAATAACCAGTTAAATATAAATTTTGTAATTTTTTTTCATTAATGTGTTTAATCTTATTTGATAAAATTTTACATCTTATTAAGTATAATATTAAATTACTTGTTCAGTTTCATATTTCATAACCTTATTATTATTATTGTCTCCTTGAAAATTTTAAGAATTATGGTTATATTTGTTTTTTATTAATTATTGCTTTTATTTTTCATATAATTTTAAATTATTGCATGAAAGTTTCTGAATAGAATGAGAGATGGTAAGTAAGGTATAAAATAGTTTGTCATAAATAATAACAATAATAGAATCAAATGATTCAGTTTATCTAATATTTATCTGATAAATTTTAATTGTGAGTATATATAGTAATTGATATCTATGTGTTTTAGAAAATAATAATTTATATTATGACAGAAACAAAATGTTAGAATAAAACACATGGTATTTGGATTGAGTTCTATTGCCTTTATATTATATATAAATTTTTATTTGTACTTGTGAAGTTTTTTATAGAATCACACATAATAATTTATATACAATGTACTTTATTGACTTTAGAATCACAAGAGGAAACAAAACCTGCTTCAAACTTAAGGTAATTTATTTATTTACTAATTATTTTTAATATTTTTTATGAATAAAAAGTTTTGATCTAATAAACATTCATTAAATTATTTGTCCATATTGTATTAAAACAAGCTTTTATTTCAGCAAATTTAAAATTTCTTGGCTTATTTTTTTAAAATGTCATACTTCACAATTGTTACCCAGTTATTCCTTTTTTATTTTAAATGAAAAACTAATGCAAAATTATATAAAAATAATGAAAAACAAGGAAAATTTTCTGATTTGTTTATCAGACCTGTAATTTATATACATTTCATTATGTACCGTTAGTTTTAAAAACTGTACTTAAAAGTTATATAACTTAAGGAATTTGTATTATAGTAATATAACATTAGGGATTTGTTTCAAATGCAAAGTACACTTACTTTTTTAATGCTAGAAAAAAAATACATGGCATATTTAGAAAATCAGAGATTACTATCATAAAATGAAGAAAAGAGAACCAACTTCTTGTGAAATGCAAAAACTGAAAAATTAAAAGGAATGTTTGGAAATTTTTGATAAAGTGTGAAGATAAACTTGTAAGTTGTTTGGGTTTTATGATATAAATGGACTAGCTGCACCAAATATTAGTTTTAAGAAATTTGCAGAACTATAAAATAAACTTGTAGAAAAAGCCAAAGGAAATAATGATGTATCTTCTGTATGCCAGTTTAATATTTTATAGAAATCCAGTAAAGTGAAAGGAAAAAAATGTAAAAAATAACTAAATTAAAATAAAAAAAATCAATAGAAAATTTAAAAAATAATTGATCTATTTATTTTACTTTTTTGTATATTTAATTGTAATCATTTGTTAATGATATTGTTTTAGTAAAAACTTTAATAGTTTGAGTTTTACTCTTTAAAAATAAATGCATTTTGTTTTTATCATATTGCTTTTTACAATTCTAAAAATCATTTTTAAAATTGTAATTTTGTATTAGTGATAATAATAATTAGCTAATGAATTGCTTAATTACTTTTTTAATTATTCCTCAGCTTGTTTTAGACATTTTAAAGAAGCTGGTTGAGATTGATGTTAACTTCTTCAGAAACATTTCAATTGGTGTAACAATTTGTCACCTAAGATGAGATGACTACTTCCCTTTTAAAAAACAAAAAGAATTGAACTGCAAATAAAAATTGCTTTAAAAAGCATTAGCCTAGGCACTATTCTTAAAAATTCTCTGTGTCATAGTTATAAATAATTCAGTTTGTAGTTGATGTTTATATATGGCAGAAACACTCATATATTCTTTGTGAATATGAAATTTTTTTTACATAAGTTTGGTTATTTGGATTGACTTCTAATTAAACCTTGATTTATATATAATTGCAGGATAGTCCTGTCAAATTGAATTAAGCATTTGAATTTGCTTCAGACCTAAGATTAATTGGAATTTTTGTAAGGAATTGGATAATATTTTTGGATCTTCGTATTCACTCAGTCCAAAGCAAGAGTAGTTGTGTCCACTTTTGCAGAAAGACTAGCCTGCATAATGATCCAATTATTTACATCAACAATACACCAATGCCTGTGGTCAATGAGGTGAAATTTCTATGAGTGATATTCGACAGGAAATTAACTTTTCTTCCGCATATTTTATATCTGCGAAAGAAGTGTGAGCGATCGCTTAATATCCTTAAAGTGTTATCAAATACATCTTGGGGTGCAGATCGCTCATCACTCCTTCGGGTTTATCAATTCCTGATTTTATCCTGCATTGACTACGGATGTGCTGTGTATGGATCTGCAAGGCCTACTGTCTTACGCTCATCACTCCTTCGGGTTTATCAATTCCTGATTTTATCCTGCATTGACTACGGATGTGCTGTGTATGGATCTGCAAGGCCTACTGTCTTACGCAGATTGGGACACTGTTCCTCACTTTGCCTTGAGAATATGTTCAGGTGCATTTCGCACATCACCCGTCCAGAGTCTATATGTAATATGTCATCAATTACACTAGACCTGCGACGAATGCAGTTGTCTCTCAATTATTACGCAAATGTTATATCGACCCCTCATCATCCTCTACGCTCAATGATTCCTAATGACTCTCTTAAGAGACTTTATGATGCTCATTGCCTTGGTATAACCCCACATTTACTTTTATTGATTCCTTTGCTCATTATGCAAAATCTGACACAACACCTATTGTCTTTCAACAGCTATTTTATTCTCATCGCTGTCAATGTCAATCTTACAAACCTGTATTCACAGATGGCTCTAAGTCAGCAGGACATGTTGGCTGTGGTATTTTTTATTAATAATACCTCTTATAGTTACAGCCTACATTCGTCCTACTCCATCTTTACATAAAATTAAATTTTATTTTGTTATAAAATTTTATTTTGTTGGGTACCAAGTCACGTAGGTCTTGATGGAAATGAGAGAGCAGATGTGGCTGCAAAGACCGCATCAGGGCAAATTTCACCATTTGTTCCGCTCTCTGATGTGAAAAAGAGTGTTAAAAGTTTCATACATTCTCTTTGCCAGGAGTCATGGAGCATGCAGGTCGGGAACAAACTACATAACATTTTCCCATACCTCACCACATTACCAATTTTACCGTTACGAAGTGCCGATGTTCGATTAACTCGCCTTCGTATCGGGCACACACGTTTCACACATAGACATTTGCTTCTTAATGAATTGAAACATGTGATGAAACATACACTGTATTTCATATTTTAATCTCATGTCCTGATTTTAACGTTTACCGTTTTATATTTTTTCATACTGACATTTTAAATCTATATGATTTAGTGGGGCAGCCACCCCACAGAAACCTTTTTGCCTTTTTAAAGGCGATTGGTTTTTTTAATTTTATTTAAGCTTTGACTTCATAAATTTTATTTTTACTTTCATATTACTTAAATTAGATTTTAAGAAATATATACATTTATTTTTGTATTTTAATCTTTTAATGTTGAGCCTGGGTTTCCTTAGTAAAATATTCTTTAAAATTGAATTTCTTGGCGCAGCTTGTCCTTTTTGGACTTTGCACCATAAAACCCAACCAACCAACCATCACTCAGTCCAAACTATTAGTGATCTGACCGCCAAATGGTTAGCACTATTACCTTCAGTTCATTAATTTGTGGGTTTCACTCCTTCTTCTGATTTATATGTTTGTAATGGTTTAATATCTACTTTGTAGATATTGGTCAAATTAAGACCTAGTATGCCAAAGGGGACCATTCAATGACAAAAAAGTTCTAAATCAAATCCTTGAAATTTCATTATGCATACATTTGATACCAGTATGTGTATATGAAAACGTTTTGCTGAAATTTGGTCTTATTCCCTATCTAGATTATATAATACATATTTGATAGATATAAGAATGATCTAATAATTATTTCTGAATTTAAATATTCTTTTATAACTAAATATAATAATATTGATAAACTTGTTTTAGTAATGTAAAATCTAATTTTTTAAATGATAACTTAAAATTTTATATAATATTTAAATGATACTGGCAAATTGAAAAGTTTAAATTAGCCTAAAAATTATGTCTTAAATGATAATTTTTCTACTGACTGTAGTCTATATTTCTTACTAAAAATATTTTAGATACTTTGTCAATCTAATGTTGTAATTCTGCTACATTTTTAATATAGAAGATTATTTAAATGAAAATTTTGCATATATTTTTTTAGTTAAACATATTAAAATTATACCCTTTTTTAGATCACCAGGTAACTCAGCAAGAAAAAATTCAGAAGATCTACCAAAATCTAATTCTAGTTTCAAAAATTCCTTCTTAGAAGGAGGTAGTACAGATGATTCTTCAGAAGAACTATGGGGTGATATGGACAACAGTTTCATTGTCAAAGCAACTCAAGTTCTTGATAATGTAACTATTGCTTCGAATCAAACACAGGAAATTGTTTCTACCATCCCTGAAACTTTGCCAAGTACTTCTGTGTCCAAGCATATGTCACCTGTAATAGAAACTGATGAACAGGCAATTAATTCATGTAGTGAGTTTCTTCTGCATCTAAGCAATGTTGATTGGGATGATGATGAATGGGACAACGGGTTTCTTCTTGAAGACGACGATTTGAGTCTTATACCGGACGATGTATTAAGTGGAAAGTGTTTTACTCAAGAGGAAGAGAAAGAAAATAAGCTTAATATACGTGGACAAGAAAACACCTGTGAAATTAAGTCACCTAGAGTTGCAAATTTAAATACAAATGTGAAAAAGTCACCTCAAACAGTATTTTGCTTAAGTGAAACAGAACTTACTGCTGTTACATCAGATGTTCCAAATGCTGAATTATATAATAGTTTTGAAGATGATAGTTTTGATGACGAATCATTACTTTGTCAACCTGATGTGTTATCTCGGATAGATGAAGTAGAAAGTAAGTTATTATTGTGAGTTTTTTCGGAGTATTTCCATTCTACTATTAAATCTATATATATAATAGTTTTTTAGTAATCACCATTTTTCTGAATTAAAAACTTAGTACAATGGATTGTAAATTTTATTTTTAGAATTTTCTATCCCTCCCCAGTAAATCAGACATGGAGTTTCTCTGACAGATAATTAAAAATAATGATATTGTAATTATACTTTTAATGTTGTAGAACTTGGGATAATGACAGTTATATTTTAGAGTATTATATTTCTGTGAGGATTATAATAAAATTGTAACATTTATCTCATCACAAAAATAAAATAAATAAAGTTTTGCAGCCACTTGATAAGATTACAACCATTAAAATTGAATTCTTGCATGCAAATTAGAAACTTTGCATGCAATGTATTTCATGTGTTTAGTTATATTTTAATGTATTTGAGTTAAATGGCACACAAATCACAATTTTTCAATGATATAAAAAATTCATTATACTTTTTAAGAAACTTAAAAATATTTTTTTATAGGTTTAATAACTTAATATTATCTGTATGTACTTGTGAAAAACTCACTTAATTTTTTTATAGTTAACAAGAATATGGTTGACATTCTAAATTGTTCTTTTATAGTTTTATATAGATGAAAACAGCCAGATGATTTCTTGTTTCCTGAAATATGAATCCTGTCATTCATTTCAAAAATTTGTATATAAAATTGATCTTCTCTGAATATTAAAGTTAATATTGTCTGATGTAACACTTATAATGGTTTTGTTTTAATATTATTCCTATTTCACAAAAACATTTAGTATTTAATTGGGAAATTTTGATTAAAAAATTATGGCTTAAAACGGAAATAAAAGTTTTTGTCAATGTACTATCTATAACTTATATTATGGTTATTTGTAATATTTTAATAGTTTTATAAATTAGATTAACTACTAACTAATCATGAGTGCATTTTATTGAGGTTCCTTTTATTTGGATGGAAAAAAGTAGTATTTCTTATAACATAAACAGTAAATAATTGTTGAAAATATTTTCAAAAGCTTGAATGGAAGTTAAAATTCAAAAAAAGAACCAAAGCTTAAGAATCTCATGGGGGGGGGGGGTAATGCATTTGAATGAAACTTGCTTTAAGTAATTAAAATAGAAATATCGGTTATTTGCTATTTTTAGTTTTAAGGAATAAAATTTTTAAAATACTTGTTCTTTTCTGTTTTAAAATTTCATCTCAGTTTGAAGTAATTGTTGTATTTACTCTTTATAAAGTAGAGTGCATAATTGTAGCATTACAAATAAGTTGAAAGCAATGTTTTTACTCAGTGAGTTCAAACACTGGTCTAATGATTTGCATCTAGAATCTTTTGGAGAAAAACTTTTGAAGTGTACATATCATTATCATGTTATGGAATAATTATTAAATATTTTAAGTATACATGGCTCAGTACTTCAAACTATTTAAATTTTTAAAAGAGAAAATTTCTATGTTGGAAAGAATAATGAAGTAACTGTAGGATTTGTGTTTGACATAAAAGAACTCAATTAAAATTTTTTTCCTTGAACATTTAAAAATATGTTACCAAGTCTTACAAAAAATTTCTCAAATTGACTGCGTTATTCCATTAATTCATTTCTGTGTATGTAGTTAGAACACATAAGTGACATCTAATTGTATCTTGGAAATTACAATATAAAGCTTTAAGTATTGATTGACCTGTAGAATGTGTTCAAATATTTGTTGAACTTTACTTCAATGATATATTAAATATAAGTTCAATAAACATTTTACAACATACTTTCTGTTATTGAGCTCTAGTTAATAACATTTTTGTTAGGGATAGTTTAACCCTTTAAGCGTGTAGCGTTGACACTTAAAGGGTTAAATTAAGTAGTGCAATAATGACAAATAAACACTCCGATGACGAGTTGAGTTCGTCATGCACTCTTAAAGGGTTAACAGGTATTTGGTTGAACTCAGTTCTTTTGAGCCATTCACTCTTAAGTCTAAGACAGTTATTTGCAAATACTGTTAAATTCAGATCTATCAATTAGTTATCAAAGAATATCCTTTTTAATATGTATTGTTTCAGACTATTTTATCTCCATTGTCATTTCCTAAATAGCTAAAATTAAATATTTTTATTTTTGGAATACTTTTCAGATTCTGTATTTTGCATTGCACAGCTGTATATGATAAATATATATATTTTCAATATGGTGTTTATATTGAGAAAAAGTATTTTGTAAATTAATAATTTTAACACTCATAAATTCTAGACACATTTAAAAATCATACTTTTTTAAACACCAATTTAAATTAATTTAAACCACTAATTTAAGTTTTTGATGGTAGACAATTTTATTTGACACCTTTCTATTAGTGCACTAATTTATTATCATTTTTAAATTATAATAGATTCAGTTTTTTATAAAATTGTTTCTTTTTACAGAATCTTTATATATTATAATAAAATAAAACATTATCTTACATACATAAGTCATGATGTGATTAAGTAATAAAAAATGAGTTGAATTAGAAATAAATACATAAAAATGAATATTGCTTATTTACTGTCATGATAAATTTAGAAATAGAATAAAACATTATAGTTAATTCAAGAGTCAAAGAATTTTTTATAATGAATAAAAGTATATTTTTTCTAATCAGAAAAATATTCTTAACTTCTTAAATTTTCATTTGAGGTTACTTTTAAAGAAGATATTTTTTTAACATACTGTATTTGCTGGAGTATAAAGTGCATCCATTTTTTATACACATTTTTCAAGGATAAAACTATAACTAATTATTATAATGAATTAACAGTATTTTAAATGCAAAGTGTAACACATTACATGAGAAAATTTTACTTAACCTCATATAGTTTTTGTGCTCTGAAATGATATATTTTCATACCTTTGGAAGCTACAATTTTGTTTGAAACCACAACAAAAGTCAAGAACCTTGTCCATTTTCAAAATTTTCTTATTATTGTATCAATGACGAATTGATGAAATTTAATAATCTTTTACCTGTTTCCATTCCTTTAATCACACATAGCTTGTATGGTATATTGTAACAATGGCAGTGTTGTTATTGAGCCATAACTTGCCAATAAATTTAAGAAAATTGTACAGTAGAAATTTTGCATACTTAAAAATCACTCATGAAAAAGAGAAAGTATAAAAAACCTAACTATGATCGTCGATGACAGCATATTCACTGAACTCTGTAACTATAATATTCCCATGCTCTGCAGAAGAAAAAACAATGCTTAATTCTGAGAGTAGAAGAAATTTACAGTTTGCCTGTAATATTTTTAAGTATATATATAGAACATGTTAATTTTTGTATTTTAAGAAACATGTTGTATAGTTAACAAGTAATATTACCCTTGAAATTTTTAGACATATAAAAATGCTCCATTTAATTTTATAATTGAAGCTGTAATTAAATGTTGTATTTCAAAATTGAAGCACTAATAAGTAGTATGTCTTTCAGATTAAAAGCTTTTAATATTAAGTATTTTTTTGAAATTGCATACTTTGTAAATCAGGGAATTTGAAAATTTATTCAAAATTGTGGTGAGACAGTTTTAAATATACAATATCATAAACTTAAACAGTATATATGAAGTTATAGAAATCTCTAGATATTTTTTTACATATTTGGTGTAGGGTCATTAAATATTTTTATCAAATTGACAACCACATTTATATCATAGAAAATGTCTAACATGATTTCTTCTGTGCTACATGTTACTTTTATAAAAACTGAAAAAAAACATTTTTGCATAAATTATTAATCTAATTTAAAATTAATCTTCTTTTATCTAAGATTGATTTACAAACTATTAATTAATTTATAATTATATGAAAAATGTAATTTTTGTCAAAATACATATGACTTATGTTTTTAAGTATTTAATTAAAATTTTTAATAATTATTAAAAACTTTAATAAAAATGCTCACTTTATTTAAATTTTTTTACAGGTATGTTGTCTCAACCAAAGTGTACACCTGAAGAAATCAAAAAGAAAAAAGATGAGGCTCTTAGAAGGAGAAAAAATAAAAATCCACAGTCCAGAAAAAAGACTTAAATTCCTGAAGTCTGCTTCAAATATTTAGTTTTACAAAATAGATTTATTTTTTGATTATAGGATGCTGCTATAATTTGTAAACAATTTTTTGTAAAAATATATTAACTGTATTAAAAGAATATTTTGTATTTGTAGGAGTTGAAAATCTGATTTCTAATCATCATGTTGGGGTAGGAATAAAGAAAACTTTTCTAATAGACTAATATTTTATCACCCGAAATAAGTAATTAAATTTATCTGCAATAATGTATGTAACAAGATGTCTGATGAATTAAAAAACACTTCATAACTTAAGTTTTATTCCTTAGTTCATAATCAAAATTAGTAGAATTCTTAGACATTGTAATTTTGATATTAATATATATTTTTCTGGAGCTTATTATTTAAAAGCAGTGACTTCTAAAAAGGCATGGAAACCATAAATATTAGAATTTTTTCTATTTTTAGAAATATCATTTCTATAAAATTTGTAAAAATGAGTATGTTTGAAACAAAAATTATTGAACTAGGGAGATTATTTATTTAAAATTTTTGTACATAAATTATTTTCCAAATTAATATATATGAAAATAAATTATAATTTTTTCAGTTTAATTACTGAAAGAGAGCATCTTAGTTGGGAATTAAGTAAAAGGTAAAACTATAAAATTCTTACAAAACCTTTAAAATGTT
>JAPDSC010035248.1:0-26390 GCA_026290005.1 Latrodectus geometricus | reverse complement strand
CTCTTGCCTCCTATCTAAATGTACCGTTCATGCTCAGTCCGTGAATGCTAGAAAGCCCCTTAAAAAATTAAACAAAAAAAAATCGCTATCAGCGACTAATTATGATATCTCTGATACCCCCAAATCACCAGAGCGTTCTGGCAGTGACGGACTTAGCATGGACCATTATTCAAATACTATTGCTATTGATAATGTTAGTGTATTTGGTGATAACCTTAGTGTTCACTCTGTCCCCGAAATTAATGACTGTGTTCAAATTACTAATGATGTTTTAAGAAATGTAAATAATTCTGTAAATAATAATTCTAGCTCAAATTGTTTTGTAAATATGTGTAACCCCCCCCAACCCCCAAACTCCTGATGCCCGTAGGAAGAGAACCATTGTTGACCCTGACGGGTTTATTCATCCAAAAAAAGTGGCTTTCAGCTCCCCCCCTATGCTCTCCCCACCCACGAATGTGCAAAACTCATTCGAAAACTTCCCGGCGCAAGACTCCGAGGCTATCACTCCAGAAAATAATATTGATCAACCCCCCAGAATTCCTCCCCCCCCCTCCTGTCTTTGTTAAATTCATCGAAAACTATACGTCTTTAATTAAAACCATTAAAGAAACGATTGACCCTAATCTTAAAACAAAACTCAACGGGGAATATCTCAAGATGTTCGCCTCCACTCCCGATGCGCACAGAGCGCTCACTAAATATCTCAATGAAAAAAACATCGAATGCCTAATAATCCCCAACAGGAAAGACCGCCCCCTAAAAGTCGTAGCGAAGGGTATTCCCCCCAATACAGATGCAAAGGACATAGCCGAAGAGCTCACTGAACTGGGTTTTATGATTGAGAGTGTCGCAGTAATGAAAAGACATAGGAGAAAAGAGCCGATCCCCTGCTTTCTAATATCGCTAAAAAAAACAGCCGACTATCAAAAAATCTACGAAGTCAGACACCTATGTCACTTAAATATCAAAATAGAGAGGTATGAGAACAGAACACCGGTACAGTGCTGGAACTGCCAGAGTTATGGACATAGCTCCTCAGTATGCCACCTCAAACCGAATTGCGTTAAATGCGGCGAACAACACTCGACAAAGGACTGCCCCCATGAATACATGGAGACACCCAAATGCTGCAATTGTGGAGGACCACACACAGCTTCTTATGCTAATTGTCCTAGAAACCCCCTAAAAAAACAACGACTAAATCAGGCCAGAACCTTCCCCGCACAATCAAGCCTTAGGAACCCCAACATCTCCTACGCACGCGCTGCTGCCCCCGAAAAAACTTCCCCCCCTCCCACCACCCATTATTCACGCTCAATTCCCTCGGGAACCCAAATTAATAATCTGAATACAATTCCCAATAATTTGCAAAACATAATTGCGCTCGCTAACGAGCTCAGCAAAATTTTCGAAGCTTTCCCTCTTCTAAATGAATTTCTCCCCCTTATGCAACAACAAAACAACCCCATTGACAAATTACACACCTTAATAAAAGCCATGGGCACAAGTGGAACCCCTTCGACCAATAATGTCCAGTAAAATTATCAATCTTACCATCCTCTCCTGGAATGCCAACGGCGTGAGAGGAAAAATCACCGAGTTAATTCAATTCATCGCTGACCAAAATCCAGACATCATCCTTTTACAAGAAACCCACCTTCTCCCTGCTCATCCCCTTAAATTCACTAACTACAAAACATATCGAAATGATCGACCATCTCCCAGAATCAGAGGAGGCACTGCCATCGCCATTAAAAGTTCCATACCCCACACCCCAGTATCGAACCCGAGACTTCACTACTGCGAAGCAACTACCATTCTCATTTCCCCAAGAACCACACAAGAACTTGCAATTACCAGTTTCTACACTCCACCTAACCATGAAATCATGTTCACCACCGACATTGAAAATATTCTTGCAGCTGCATCAACAAATATCATCGCCGGAGATTTCAATGCTAAGCACGAAACCTGGAACTGCCCCTACCCCAACCCCAAAGGAAGGGCTCTACTTTCGCTCGTCAATAACACCGACATCAGTCTCTACCCCCCTGACCAACCCACACACTACGGATCAACTCATGGGAATTACATTGACCTTTTCTTAACCAGAAACGTCTGTGAACCACTTTTTGTCAGGACCATCCCCGAGCTCCCCTCCGACCACTACCCCATCATCGCAAACTTCCCCCTCAACGACTATATCCAACTCCCCCCTCCCGCTAAGCGCGTTAATTGGAAAAATTTCACCGAGAACCTTACTAATAACCCCACTGTTTACAACCCCTCCCTTACAAATATTGATGAAAAAGTTAAAATACTGACTAATAACATCTCAAAAGCACTTAACACCTGCTCCCTACCAACCCCCAACAACCCTTCAGCTCCACTCCCATCTCACATTAAAAAACTAATTAAATCTAGGTTGGTTGGTTGGTTGGTTGATTTTATTGGCGCAAGGTCCAAATATGGACAAGCTGCGCCAAACATCAGTTTGAAATTTATCTCTTTTCTTTAGTCTATTTAAAAATTTAATAAAACAAACTTTTAAAATAAAATATGCACATTTATAGTAATTAAAACATTTGTGAAGAAAATATTTTTAAAAGTTGTTAAAATGAATAAAAATTAAAATTTATGATTAAGATATTTATAAATTTAGATAAAATGAATAAAATTAATAGCTTTTAAAAAGGCAAACAGATTGCGATGGGGTGGTTCCCCTAACAAATCTTGTAAAGTTAAAATATCACTGTTAAAAAATATGATGCGAAAAGGGTTAAAATCTGGACAGACAATTAAAATATGATGTACTGTGTATGGTTCATCACACGTTTCACACCAAGGATTTAAATCACTCAAGAAGAGATGTTTGTGGGTGAAACGCGTGTGACCAATACGAAGGCGAGTCAGTCTGACATCCGCGCTTCGTACAGGTAAAACATGTAATGGGATGATAAATGAAAATATGGAATGGAGTTTGTTGCTGACTTGCATGTTCCACTAATTAAATCTAGAAACAGGCACAGAAAAACTTTCCATGCCACTAGGGACCCCCGAATTAAAACTGAAATAAATAAACTCAAAAGAATAATCAAAGAAAAAATCGTGGAATTTACAAACCGTCGATGGAAAAAATACATCGAAGACCTCAGCATCACCGACAACTCCATTTGGAGAGCAACAAAAAATTTAAAAAACCAAAGACGCCCCATCAGATCCATCATCGGAGAAAACAAAATAGCATCTGATGAAAATGAAATTGCCGAGGAATTGGCTAAAGGTTACGAGGACCAATTGTCGCCAAACTACACATACACAGCTGACAACCAAAATATCTCAAACTACATCAACAATTACCTTTCCTCGCCCTGTAACATCAGCACAGACAGCCCTAAAGCCTCTGAAATCCTGGACATAATTCTTAATTTAAAAATCAAAAAAAGCCCCGGCCACGACGGCATAACTAATCTTGCCATCAAAAAACTTCCCCCTATTGTCATTCTTGAAATTACCGACATAATTACTGAAATACTCAAAACCTCATACTTCCCTGACACCTGGAAAAAAGCGATCATTATCCCCATTCATAAACCGGGAAAAAACCCCCAACTCTCTAGCAGCTACCGCCCTATCTCCCTCCTCACCACCCTCGGTAAAATCGCCGAAAAAGTAATCCTAAATAGACTTGAAAAACACGAAAGAGATCACAATATTATCATCCCACAGCAAATGGGCTTTCGAAAAAAAATGTCAACACAGCACCAACTACTCAGGCTTATTGATCGGGCTTCACAATCCCTGAACCAAAAATCTTTTACAGCAGCCATTTTCTTAGATATAGCCAAAGCGTTTGACAAGGTCTGGTTTGACGGGCTTATCTTCAAACTCATCCACTATCAATTCCCTCAGTCTCTTGTCAAACTAATTAACAACTACATTCGCAACAGAAACTTTCAAGTCAGAATTAAAAACGCCCTTTCTAACGAACACCCCGTCAATGCCGGAGTCCCCCAAGGCTCCCTCCTCGGACCCTTCCTCTTTCTCATTTATATTAACGACATACCCCTACAACCCCCAAATCTCATCTGCCTCTTCGCGGACGACACTGCTGTTGTTAGCTACGGAAATGACTTCCGCACCGTTCATAGAAATCTCACCTACCACATTAAAATAATTGAAAAATGGTTCCACACCTGGAAAATTTCTATAAACGCCGACAAAAGCACTGCCGTCCTCTTCACCAGATCAAAAATGAGCTACCTCCCCATCCAACTCCATAACAACCCCCTCCCCTGGAACAGCACCACTAAATACCTTGGATTAACTATTGATCAGAAGCTCACATGGAAGCCGCATATTCTCGACGTTAAGAAAAAAATTACTGCTGCTAAAACTAAATTCTACCCCCTCATCGGAAGAAACTCCCCCCTCTCCAGCATGAATAAACTTCTTATCTACAAAGCCTTCCTTAGACCAATAATCAGTTACGCCAGTCAAATTTGGGGTGGGGCTGCCCCATCTAACATTAAACTTCTTGAAACTGAACAAAATAAAATTTTACGGCTGATTACTAACTCCCCCTACTATGTGAGAAACGACCTTATCAGGAAATCCCTCAACATGCCAACTTTTAAAAACTTTATACAAAAACTCGCATTTAAATTTTACGATGAAATCTCCGACTCCCCAAATCCCCTTTTAACATCCATTCCAAATTATAACATCTATGCAAAGGAGAACTTCAACCGACCAAAAGGAGTGCTAAGGTTATCCCCTTCTACCAACCCCTAACTCCCCCCCAACTACAAAATTAAGAGCCATCATTATTCATCGTACCCCAATACCTGTAAACTTTACAGCATTTTGTAAATACAATTTACCCCCTACTAACCCTAATGTAAATATCTAACCTAATTAACCAGTACTTAATTTGATATATAACCTAGACTCATTGTACCATTTCTTGATTTATTTTTTTGTAATTGCTATGTTATCTTTATTTATTTAACAAAATTGTCTAAATTGTTTATGTATTTGTATCTCTTTTCTATACTTGAATCATTTACTCATGTTCTGTATATTATGTTTATGCTCCATTTTTATGTAATTTGTTGGCTTCTAATAAAAATTGGTTTCGAGTGTAAGAGATGAACAAATAAGCACTGTTACATCAACCCAAACTTAAAAGAAAAATAAACATCAACAGCCCTCAAAATTCGGTTAGGCACCCCCATCTTTTTTACTCCCCCCCAATAACAATGGATTCATCATATTGACTTGTTTTTCTATTGTAAGCAATTTTCTTGTTATATTTTTATTATTATGTCTTATGTATTGTGATAACTTCTCTAAACAACAACCGAACCTGAAGATGTCCCGAACTTAGCTGATACTACTCCCAAAATTATGTATAGCCACCCTTATGCCATCCTTCAACAACTTCGACAGGAGTCAGCGGGCTCTAGCCTGGACACTCCCCACCAAGTCCTCGCCGACGAACTCAGATTAAAAAATTAATCTATACTGTCTACATTAGGCCTATTGTCACTTATGCTTCTCCAGCCTGGTGCACTATAAATAATGAACATATGCAAAAACTTAATAAATTTCAAAATAAAACACTTAGAAACATGCTCGGAGCCCCATATTATTTGAAAAATAGCGCCATTCATAGGGACTTAAAAATTGACACATTGCAACAACATATAGCTAAACTCAACGTTAACTTCTACAACGAAGCCCAAAATTGTACGGAAGCTAACTTCAATGAAATTTTCAACGTCATCAATTTGAAAGAAGATAGCAAAATTAGACCTCTTGCTGCATTTTATAATAGCGATGCAATCATCTCTAAAAAGTCAAGGATAGATATAAATACCCCGTAAATTTTGTATTTGCCATTTCAATTCTTCTCTATTTTATTTTTATTCTACTTACATTTTTTATTTTAGTATTTCACCCAGTGTATCTTTTTTTTTACTGTCATTGTAACCCGAAATGCGGATACTCACATTGCGGGCAACAGAATGGAGGGTGACCACCATTTTCAAATGTTTTTTCTGTTACTGTGTTATTTTGTAAATATTTCCCGTGCGTTTTTTTTCTTTTCCACCATTGTTGTAAATAATTGTTTTTTTTTTCTCATTTTTTTATTTTCATTCTTGTTTTACTTGTCATTTTTTTCTGTATTTCTACTCTTCACTTTACTATTACTGTTTTCACTATGAGCTCCATTGGCTCAACTTTAACTTCCAATCAGAGGAGAGGATTTTCCCTCACCCTCGCTTACTTCCCTGTTACTTAACTGTCATTGGCTTTTTAGCATACCTTAGTTGAAGGAGTAAAAACGGCTTCGCCGTTGATCACTCCGGAAATCTCTCATGATTCTGATTCTGATTCTCCTTGTTGATTAGCAATCTGTGTTTGATTCGTAAAGGTTGATCTTTTGTTACCTCCGAAGCAACATTGATTACATTTGTATTTACTCTGAAGAACGTGCCTGTATCATCTGTACGTATGTATAAGTCCCCGGAAACCACTACGGTGTCAACGTAAGGGGCAAATTTCTGTTTCTCTCTCTCTTTCTCGATGTCTACCCCTGTTCAGATGGAGACCTCTGAGTCTCAACACCTTCCCACCGATCCTCCTACTCCTTTGCCAAACCCCGAAATCGGCGAAATAACTCAGTTAAATCATGAGTTGGAAATTCTTCAGCAAATATACCAACTCAAAGATGCTTATGCTGATAATGAAAAACGGCTACTAGCTTACAAGCTTCGCTTTGATCATGATGACCCCACATATCAACAGCAGAGGAATGAAACCTCACAGCTATATGAAACTCTAAAAACACTCGCACTTAATAATAACGTTAAATTATTCATGTTGCCAGCCACTTTCGGCGAAATGAAAAAACTTGTCGAGGAGAAAATTGACTCCCTCAAGAAACGGGCAACCGCAAATGTCGCGCCCAATGAAGAATCCAAATACGGATTCCAGAAAGTATCTAGGAAAAAACCTAAAAAGCTTAAAAAACCAGAAAGCAGCATTGATTCCCAATCCGATGAAGAGCAAACTTATTCAAAAAATATGAAGAAAACAAAAACATCAAGGCAGGAAACCACGGAGGAAATTGCTTCCCCCCCTGCACCGGCACCACCTAAAATCCCTCCCTTCTTCATAGAACCAAGAAGCGACTGGAGCATTATGCTTGCAGCCATACGCCGAGAAGCTCCTACCACCACGAGCAAACTAACTGGAAACTTCATTAAGCTTACCGTAGGAACAGTAAACGAATATCGTCTGCTGCAAAAATTCCTCACAGCGAATAATATCCCATTCAAAAGCTTTAAACTCATGGAAGAGCGCCCGCTCAAAATTGTAATCAGGGGCCTCCCTATTGTTACCCCACTAGCAGACATCAAGTTGTACACGGAAGCCTTGGGATTCCAAGTCTGCATCATCTATCAACTAAACAAAGGAGGTCGGGCTCGAACCCGTATCCCCCTATTCTACCTGCAGCTTGAACCTACCCCCAATGTGGAGAAAATTTATGAAATAACCGAATTCATGGGTACTGAAATCAAAATCGAAACTTTCCGTGGAAGGAAAGGCCCAAAACAGTGTTACCGGTGCCAGGGATTTCACCACAGCTCAGAAATGTGCACCCTCCCACCCAAATGTCTCAGATGTGCTGGCCCCCACCAGGCAAAAGAGTGCACACATCCTTTCGACGCACCACTCATCTGTGCAAATTGTGGCGGTGACCACGCATCAAATTTTAGAAGATGCCCAAAAAACCCTAAAAATCTTAATAAATCAAAATCTTTTCCCCCCCAAAGGTACAACAACACCAAGAGCACATTTGCTCCTCCGAAGCAATTTCCTCTTGGTGCACAGAGAGTCCGTCCCAATATAAATTTCAGTGACGCTCTCCAAGGAAAGCAAAATCCCGCTCCCTCCCCCCCTCAAACCAAGACAACTCATGCACAGATACTCTTCGTGCAGTAATTGAACTATCTAAAAATATAGATGACAAGGAAATCCTACTTCAGGCTTTTCTACTCTCCCTGCCTGAGCTCAAAAAAGCAGACTCAGGTTCTGAAAGAGCCTATATCATCTTCAAAAATTATATCTCCCTCCAATCTGGAAATAATTTCTCAAACTTATAAAATTCGCGTGCCCTAATTTAAAAATATGTGTTTGGAATGCCAACGGTATTATATCGAAAATCGAGGAAGTCAGAGATTTCATCTCTTTCCACGACATAGACATCTCCCCCTATATCGCCAACTACACACTCCACCGTAACGATCGAAATACGCCGAGGAGAGCTTACGGCGGCACTTGTATTTTCATTAAAAATAACATACCCCACCTTAGAATTAATACCCCCCCCCCCTCTCCAAATTGCTGAAGCCACGATAATTAAAATTCCCATCCATAATTCTAAACAAATTGCACTTCCTCCCTCTACCTCCCCCCCCGCAGAACAGGAGACATCTTACCCGCCGAGGATTTCAGTAAGCTTTTCTCCCTCCACAATCGTATGCTCATCGCAGGTGACCTCAACGCAACCCACACCATTTGGGGTAACAGAAACTCCAACACTTTAGGAAACTTCCTCAATAAATGGACTCAAAGAGAGGGAATCAGCATTCTTGCTCCCCCCTCACCCACCCATATCCCACAAGCTATTAACAGACACCCTACAACTATTGATCTTGCCCTGCTCAAAAACTTCCCATATCATACAGAAATTTCCGTCCCTAACGACCTAAACTCCGATTATCTACCTGTCATTGTTGACATCTTCATTAATACTCTAAATCTAAATGCCACAGGACAGGTCCTCACTGACTGGCCAAAATTTCACAAAGAACTCACAGTCCTCCCCTATCCCCCCATCCCTAATACTTCTGAGGAAACTGCAAAAAATCTAATTAACTACATTACTAAGTCATTCACTACTGCAAAAATAAATGCCACTAGAGAAAAACCTGCCAGCAAACCCATCAAACTCCCATTCCACATCAGGGAAAAGATTAAAGAACGCAATAAAATTAGACGGGAATACCAAGCTACTAAATACCCCCCCACAAAACAAAAATTCAAATTCCTCCAAAATTCCATTAAAAAAGATATTCAAATTCTTAAAAAGGATAATTTCACAAAATTTTGCGAGGAAATGGACAATGAACCCAAAACTTTTTGGAAGGCTCTCCGAACAAAAAGAAAACCCTTCAATCCCATCACGAAAGCCAACACCTCCATCTCCAATAAGTGTAAAATCGCAACTATTAAGAGAAGTTAATTGCACTTCAAATGAACTTGGTGTTCGTTCCCCCCCTGTACATAAATTTTTTATTTGTATACGTGTTTTCATCACTGAATAGTATTCAGTATTATTTCAACCTTGTATTATAAAGAAAAATGCATAACCTAGACAATTTCTATGTTCAGAGTGTTGTTTCATTTGATTGGGATACTGCTCTATAAATTTTATAGCTGCGGGACTCTCAATCCTTCTTTTGTTTTGTACTATATTTTATTCGGAACTTTTTATTCTATTTCTATTATTGCTTGCATACGGGGATACTGTTCTATTTTATAGTTCCGGGACTCCCCAACCCTATTTTACTGTAAATACTACTTATTTAGTCGGAAATTGCCTTTATTTCTTTTTATTTCATATATTTACTTAATTGTGTACTCAAAAATTTGTGTGTAAAATTTTACACTGGAAGCAGTAAACACGCCCAGCTGGACTGGATCGGCGAATCAGCGCCCACCTTGTTGGACCTGTCTCTCCCTCCCTCCCCATGCTACTCTCGTTTACTCATTTTCTCCTGTCATGTTTTTCCTCTCTTTTCTCTCTCTTTTGTACATATTTCTTCTTTTTATTTTATTACTCGGAATCTGATTCTGTGGTGGCACGATCATGCAAATTCTTTCAGAATTGTTGTTGTTCCTTATCTCACCTCAAGAGGAGCTCTAGGATTTCGAGGAGAGCAGACGTGTTCTGTCTCTGCTCCGACTTTCTGTTTATATCTCTAACGCGCAAGTCATTGACCCGAGTCGAGGTACGTTTTCTTCTTTCTTTTTGCCCGACTGCGAGGAAATTTTGCTAAACGGAAGGAATTCCGAATCGCATTAACCCCTCTGGGGTTGATAAATTGGAAGAAAGTCTTCTTCCAGTTAAAATTATGCCAAATGGAAAAATAAATTCAAACGCTGATAACCAGATATATGGTACTCAATTATGTGAAAATCCAACCAGAATCAGGCAAATCAACAACCCGCAACCAGGGAAATTAGATGTGGATTTACCTAGAAGGGAAAACAACAAGGACCAAACATACCCGAAAACGAACCAGGTGCGTACAGGAGAGTGTTCCCAGCGCAGCGGAATTCAACAACATATGAGCCAGCAGTCAATTAATGCCACAACCAGCATGGATGTGCCCAGGAGAGATAACCAACAGGAATCAACATACCTATCAGCTGACCAGGTGCGCGCAGGAGGGTGTTCACCACATAATGGAATAAATCAACATAAGTGCCAACAACCCACAAATGCTGCAGCTTGTGCCAATTCGATGTCGCCGCCAGGAGTGATTATTAAATTTCAAAAATACCCGGAGCCAACAGTGCTTACGCTTTTTGATTTATACTACTGCTGCTACCAAAATGGATACATCGCCTCGGATGCAGTAAAACAACAACAGGCCCTCATTGAGAGGCTCAAAATACCCGTCTCAAACATGGAAATCACATTTGTGTTAAACGCGCTAAAAGTCATCATCGAACTCAAAAACTTGGATACCTCAACCCAAGATATTAACATGGTGCAAACTAAAATCAATGATATCCAAAAGGATTTGGACCAACTCTTCCTAAACGGAGGTAAGTGCAATCCTTTAGCCATAAATAGTAGTGAAGAGACATTTTATTATACTTCTATTGATCTTCCTTATGAAGAAGTTAAATATGAAACTGACATAGATGTTTTAAATGCTCTTTTATTTAAATATTTGTCAAACTATAACCCAGATATTACCCCATTCACAGATATACAACTGTGTTCGCCTAAACAGGCCATCTATATATCAAATAGGAGAAAGCAACTTGTAGACTACCTAAATAAAATTCAAAACCTACACTGCGAAAACTCTAACATTAAAACTAACCAAAGCCATAGATTTATTGAGCCAAAAAAAAAATAATAAAAAAAAAGAACTAGAACTAAGGATGTGAATATCCCATCAAAAAAATTAATTGTCGATACTAATAGATTCGCGCCGCTTAGCGACATGAGCGAGGATGAAGATATAAACATGCAAATAAATCACCAAACACAAAACAACAATAATGGAAGCAATAATGCAGCCACACAAAACATTAATAGCAATCTAACTGGAGGAAACAATGATACAATGGGAACTGTTCCAAAGCCCCCCGCAGTTATGATACAAACATCAATTAAATATGCTGAACTACTAAAAACACTTAATCAAAATTTGCCCTTCACCATTCTGGGAAAACCCGACGGGAAGTTTTTAAAATGCTTTGTTAAGACAATAGAAGAACACCGCAAATTAACGGCACACCTAAATAAAGAGCAAATTAACTACTACATAATTAATCCAAAATCCATGCGACCACTTAAAGTGGTTATCAGGGGACTACCAATTGATCAAAATTTAGACGAAATTAAAGAACACTTAGAAAATAACAATATCATTGTACTCAAAATTAATCAACTAAGAAGACCCCGGGGAGAAAGGCAATTGATGCCCCTCTTTCAGGTACATGTTATAAATAATAAAGAAAATTCAAACAAGATATATAATCTAACAGAACTTGGTTATTTCAAGATCAAAGTGGAAAAGTACCGTAGCTCCGGAGTAGCCCCACAATGCCACAGATGCCAATTATGGCATCACTCCAGTGACACCTGCTCATTGACACCCAGATGTGTCAAATGCGCAGGTGAACATATCACCAAGGACTGTCCAATTAAAGAACGTATGGACAGTCCTAAATGTGCAAACTGTGGTGGACCCCACCCAGCAAACTTTAGGGGGTGTCCCTCCTTTCCTAAAAATACACAAAAAACCACAAAAACAACATACATCTCTGACAAAAACACGCAAAATGTAAATATTAACGCTAGCGAAAATAATTATAGAAGACCAGGTTTTAGCTACGCTAACGCCGCTGCTTCAGCTAATATTAATTCAAATATAAGCAATAATTCTTATAATGAAAATCCTGTAAACAATGCTAATAATATAAATATAGGTGGTAACATAGGGAACATGTTATCCCTATTACAAATTTTTAATGATTTATCTAATAATAGAGTATTTTTACGATTAGTCTCTTTAATCAAAAATGTTCTACCCATAATTAACAATACTGATAATATACATGATATGTTTTTCGCGTTAATTGTGGCCATTCGGCCAGTCTTACCTACCCAAACGGCAGCTCCTTGAGCCACCATGGGGTGTCATTAAGAGTATGCACGTGGAATGCAAACGGCATTCTTTCTAAAATAGATGAACTCCGGGAATTTATTGATTTGCACTCCCCGGACATACTCTTAATACAGGAAACTCACCTACGCAACTTCCAGGACTTCCGTATTCGAAATTTTAGTATCTATCGCAATGATAGATTTAATGACAACATTAATTACAGATTCTGCCAACCAGGCGGCACGGCCATCCTAATTAGATCCAATATACCACACATCCAAATTCCAACCCCCTCCCTCACCAATATGGAAGCCACAATACTAGAGTTTAAGTTAGAAAATAAACCTCCGGTAACAATCAGTTCAGTATACATTCCACCACAAAAAAATTTACCTAACAAACCAGAAAGAAACATTTTTCCAGAAGATGATATCAAAAAATTATTAAATTTAAGCAAAACACATATTATAGGAGGTGATTTTAATTCTTATCATACTTCATGGAACTGTCACAGAGCTAATACTTTTGGTCTTGCACTACACCAACTAATCACCTCCAAAAACTTAACCATTCATGCGCCACAAACACCTACACGTATCGGTGGACACGTTCGGGCTGTCGGCTCCGTCCTCGATTTCATCATAACCCAAAACTTCCCCTATAAATCTAATACGATCACCC
Organism: Latrodectus geometricus; assembly: GCA_026290005.1. Classification (NCBI taxonomy): domain Eukaryota; kingdom Metazoa; phylum Arthropoda; class Arachnida; order Araneae; family Theridiidae; genus Latrodectus; species Latrodectus geometricus. The sequence continues at coordinate 13,221 of JAPDSC010035248.1, read as the reverse complement.
TACATGAGTTATCTAGTGATCATAATCCTGTATTGGGTATATTTGATACCACGCACACTGACCACACCACTCACCACACCTTAATCCCTAATTGGGAAAAGTTCACACAACACCTTAACCAGACATTTAATTACAACTTAAATTCCAGTACACGGGACGAACTAGAAAACACAGTCAAACATGTATCTGAATGTATACTGAACAATTTCATTCATTCATCTAAAACTGTAATATCTAACAATAATACCTCATTTCTCTCTAAAGATATTAAACAAAAAATTAAACACAGAAATAGGCTCCGTAAGCTCTGGCAAAAAACACGCCTCACTGCAGACAAAAAAGAATATAACAAAATTAACAACACCTTAAAACAAGATATTAAAACTTACAAAGACAAGCAATGGTCGGACCACCTCTCCTCCCTCGCTGCTGAGGATGGATCACTTTGGAAAGCCATTAATTTCCATAAAAAAAAGAATCACGTTATCCCCCCCTTGGCTGGAATAAATGGTAACATCTATACCAACAAGGACAAAGCAGATGAAATTGGGAACGTACTCAGTAACCAATTTACCCCAAACATAATTGATCATCCTGATGACCAACTAATTACACAAACAGTCCACAACACAATCACCACAATCAATAACAACGACAACCAGCATACACCACTCACAATTCTCCCCTCGGAAATCATAACATACACTAAAAAACTACACCCTAAAAAATCACCCGGTCACGATAAAGTGACCAATAAAATGCTCAACGCCTCGAGATTTAGCCAAAGAAGCTTTTCTAAATAACGTTGATGTTGATTTTGGCCTTTCTGATGATGATTGGGGTAATCTCATTACAGGAAGTGGCAAGGTATCGGTTTGTGTACTTGAACACTTGGTGACTTTTCTTGCTACAGTTGCGTAACTCATTCCAGGCTGTGGCGTACGAGAGGCAACAATTTTCCTAGCCTCAGGATAGGTGCAATTGTTTTTAACCTTTAGCGTGGTGATTTCTTTTTCTAAAGCATATTGTGGACAACTTCGAGAATAGGAGGGATGTTCACCTTTACAGTTTACACACGCCTCCTTCGCTGTGCAGTTCGAGCTATCGTGACCAACTACTGCGCAGCGCACGCAGGTAAGTTGGCCTCTGCAAGCGTTTCTCGAGTGTCCAAAACGTTGGCATTGAAAACAACGCAAAGGATTTGGAATATATTGTCGGACGGGAAGATTCAAATAAGCAACTTTGATTTTGTCAGGAAGGTCTGGGGTCGCAAAAGTCAGAATGAGATGTTTAGTGTCAATAAACTGCCCATCCCTTCTGACTCTGATGCGTTCAACGCCACAGACCTTTTGACATTTCAAGTTATCTAGAATTTCATCCGTCGACGTATTTAATAAATCCTCAGCGGAAATCACTCCACGCGAAAAATTTAAGTTTCCATGAGGCAGGACAGTCACCTCTATATTCGCCATCAATTGCATATCTATTATTTTAGCTGCCTGAGTAGAGTTAGCAACCTCTATCAGTAAGTCACCTGATCTTAATTTACGGATACCTTTTACCTCTCTTATAAAACCCGATATTCCCTTTTGAATAAGAATAGGGGACACTTTTTCAAAAGAACCCACTTTTCTTTTGACTATGAAATATTTACAATTTGAGTCGTTTAATAAATGCTCCCGTGGGAGAAAAGATAATTCACACAACATGTTTCATTACAGTCTGTAGTCTGTATTTGCCGCCACATGATGTCATCCGCCAAGAGGAACTCGATGCATTAATGGATCAGCTGCCTACACCATTTTTGTTAGTAGGTGACTTTAACGGACATAATTCTTTGTGGGGAAGTGATGATACTAATTCTCGCGGTCGTCAGATAGAGCAATTTATTTCTGATAATTGTCTCTGTCTGATTAATACCGACGAGAAAACTTATTTCCACATACCCACAAGAACATTTCATCCTCTCGATCTTGCCATTTGTTCACCATCTCTACTGCCGTTGTTGAATTTAACAGTAGGGAATGATCTGCATAACAGCGATCATTTCCCACTCGTTATCTCCCAGACTGGAGATAGTAGTGTACAGCAACGCATACCTACTTACGTGTACAGTCGGGCAGATTGGACGTTATTTGCACAATTGGCAGTTGTCGACGATAAAATGGTTACGATTGAGGATATTGATAATGCCTTTCACCAAGTCACTGAAACAATTATATGTACAGCTGATGCTGCTATACCTAAGAGTTCTTCTAATCCAAAAAGGCGCTGCAAACCGTGGTGGAACCAGGAATGTGAAGTAACTTATAAAAATCAAAGGAAGTTATGGGGGTTATTTCGGAGATACCCCACAACGGAGAATCATATTGCCTTTAAGAGAGCAAAAGCATTAGCTCGTCGTCGAAGTCAGAAGGAATCCTGGTCTCGCTATGTATCCTCTATAACATCTTCCACATATAGTAAGCAGTTATGGAGAAAAGTAAAAGCAGCCAATGGTATTTATAGAGAATTTGCAATTCCTATTTTTAAAACCGGAGCTGCTATATTCTCTTCTCCTATTGACATTGCTAATGTCTTTGGTGAAACATTTGCCAGTGTCTCAAGCTCCGACAATTATAGTCCTTCGTTTTTGAGGACTATGGGTCGAGCTGAGCAAATACCAATCCGTTTCAACCATAGACCAGCTTTGCCATACAACTGCGAGTTTCGGTTTGGTTTGGTTTGGTTGGGTTTATTGGCACAAGGTCCAATAAGGACATACTGCGCCAAACATTAAATTTAAATAAAAACTTTGTTGAAAACCCAACTCAACTTTAAAATATTAAAAGACAAAAATTGAGTGTAAATATATATATTAAAATCAAATTAAAAATAATTATAAATGAAAAGAAAAATAAAATTCGCATAAAATTAAAGTCAAAAGGTTTAAATGAAATGAATAAAACCAATTGCCTTTAAAAAGGCAAAGAGGTTTCTGTGGGGTGGCTCCCCCACTAAATCATACAAAGTTAAAATGTCTGTTTGAAAAAATATAAAACGATACAAGTTAAAATCTGGACATGAAATTAAAATATGATGAACAGAGTATGGTACATCACACGTTTCACACCATGGATTAAATTCATTTAGAAACAAGTGTCTGTGTGTGAAACGTGTGTGTCCGATACGAAGGCGAGTTAATCTAATATCTGCTCTCCGTATCGGTAAAACTGATGATGGAATGAAAGATGGGAATATGGCACACAATTTATTAGAGACCTGCATACTCCATAACTCTTGCCAGAGAGATTTAACAAATGTTTTAACAACCCTTCTCACGTCGAAAAGAGGGACAGATGAATGGAGTGACGACGATGCAGCTTTAGCAGCTGCATCTGCCTTTTCATTTCCCACTAGACCTACATGACCTGGGATCCAACAGAAAATGATGTCATAACCCTTGCCAGCAAGGGAATAAAATGCTCCGAAAATCTTGGACACAACTGGATGACAATTGTTATAGTTTTTCAACGCTTCTAAAACACTCAAACTGTCAGTATACATGCAGATTTTATTAAACTGCTCTGTATTCACTAGCTGAAGGGCTTGATGAACAGCCGTAGCTTCAGCGGTAAAGATGGAGCAGGACGTATGGAAGCTGTAACCATAACTGGTATTAGCATAAAATATGCCACAGCCAACATGTCCTGCACTTTTTGAACCATCCGTGAATACAGGCGTGTATGATGAGTACTGACAGCGATGAGATAGATACAGCTGTTGAAAAACTGTTGAAGTTGTGTCCAATTTTCTAAATTGAGCAAAGGGATTAATGATTTTAATCTGTGGATCATACCAGGGTGGATGTGTTTGTAAGTCCGTTTTAATAAAACGGACATCATATAGGTCTGTCAAATGTAGTTGATGTTTAGTTCGAGTGAGAAAGGGTTGGATGCTGTACGGTCGAGCATCATACAATCTCTCTAATGCAGGAGAAATGGCCAAGGAACGTATAGGATGTTGACGGTCAGAAATAACCTTTGCGTAGTAATTGAGAGACAGCTGCATCCGTCTCAGGTCTAACGGCAATTGTTGGCAAATCGCATAGAGACTCTGGACGGGTGATGAGCGGAATGCACCTGAACATATCCTCAAAGCAGAGTGATGCACAGTATCCAGTCTGCGTAAAAAGGAAGACCTTGCAGATCCATAGACAACACATCCGTAGTCAATACGAGACAAAATGATTGATTGATAGACACGAAGCAGTGACAAGCGATCTGCACCCCAAGATGTGTTTGATAACACCTTGAGGATATTAAGCGATCGCTCGCATTTCTTCCGCAAATGTAAAACGTGCGGAAGAAAGGTCAACTTTCGGTCAAATATCACACCAAGAAATTTAATCTCGTTGACTACAGGTATTTGTGTGTTGTTCAGTATGATAACCGGATCATTGTGAATACTGGTCTTTCTGCAGAAATGGACACAGCAGCTCTTGCTAGGAGATAGTGTAAAGCCATTCTCTGCACACCATGCAGCTATTTTATTTACAGATGTTTGTAATTGTCTCTCAATTAAACGCATGTTCGAACCTTGGCAAGATATTTGCATGTCATCTACATACATTGTGCCATGTACAGAAGGTCATAGAAAATGTAGAATGCTACTCCTGAATAAGTTAAAAATTGTTACGCTTAAAATAGAGCCTTGGGGGACACCCTCGGCCTGAGTATAAGTATCGGATGTAGAGGATCCAACACGTACTTTAAAAACTCGGGAGCGTAAAAAATTCTGTAGGAATATCGGAAGATTACCCCGAATGCCAAAATCATATAATATACGGAGAACACCGTATCGCCACGTACGGTTGTATGCCTTCTCGATGTCGAAGAAGATGGAAACCAGATGATTCCTCCGCACAAAAGCGTTGCGGATTTGGGTTTCCAAATATGTAATGTTATCTAGAGTGGATCTTCCTTTACGGAATCCACTCTGATTTACATGTATACATTTATTTTCTTCTAAGACATGTACGAGACGGGCGTTGACCATACGTTCGAGAGTCTTACATAAGCAACTCGTCAGAGCTATTGGTCGATAATTTGATGGTTCTGAAGGATCCTTACCAGGTTTAAGGACCGGAATTATTATCGCTTCGCTCCAAAGAGATGGAAATTTATTTTCAGTCCAAATCCTATTGAACAAATATAATAAGTTCAACAGGGAATCTGGACTTAAATGTCGAAGCATTTGATAGCTAATTCCGTCAGGTCCTGAGCTGGTATTGTTGGCCTGCTGTAATGCTCGCTTCAACTCCAACATCCGAAATTCGCAGTTGTAAGGCAAAGCTTGTCTTTGGTTGAAACGGATTGATGTTTGCTCAGCTCGACTCTTTGTCCTTAAAAACGAAGGACTGTAAGAGTCAGAGCTGGTTTTGTTTGTTTTGTTTTGTTGGGTTTAATGGCGCAAGGTCCATTAAGGACAAACTGCGCCAAACATTAAATTTAAATAAAAACATTGTTGAAAACCCAACTCAACTTTAAAATATTAAAATACAAAAATTAGTGTATAAGTATATACATTAAAATCTAATTAATTATAATAATAAGTGAAAGTAAAAATAAAATTCGCATAAAATTAAAGTCAAAAGGGTTTAAATGAAATGAATAAAACCAATTGCCTTTAAAAAGGCAAAAAGGTTTCTGTGGGGTGGCTCCCCCACTAAATCATACAAGGTTAAAATATCTGTTTTAAAAAATATAAAACGATACAAGTTAAAATCAGGACATGAAATTAAAATATGATGAACAGAGTATGGTACATCACACGTTTCACACCATGGATTTAATTCACTTAGAAATAGATGTCTATGTGTGAAACGTGTGTGTCCGATACGAAGGCGAGTTAATCTAACATCTGCTCTTCGTATCGGTAAAACTGATGATGGAATGAAGGATGGAAATATGGCACACATTTTGTTCGTGACCTGCATACTCCATGACTCCTGCCAGAGAGAGTTAACAAATCTTTTTACAACCCTTCTCACGTCGAAAAGAGGGACAGATGAATGAAGTAAGGACGATGCAGCTTTAGCGGCTGCATCCGCCTTTTCATTTCCCTCGAGACCTACATGACCCGGGATCCAGCAGAAAATGATGTCATAACCCTTGCCAGCAAGGGAATCCAATGCTCTGAAAATCTTGGACACAACAGGATGACATATATTGGAGTTTCTCAACGCTTCCAGAACACTCAAACTGTCAGTATACATGCAGATTTTATTAAACTGCTCTGTATTCACTAGCTGAAGAGCTTGATAGATAGCCGATGCTTCAGCGGTAAAGACGGAGCAGGACGTATGGAGGCTGTAACCATGACTGGTATCAGCATAAAATATGCCACAGCCAACATGTCCTGCAGTTTTTGAACCATCCGTGAATACAGGCGTGTATGATGAATACTGACAGCGATGAGATAGATAAAGCTGTTGAAAAACTGTTGAGGTTGTGTCCGATTTTGTATACTGAGCAAATGGATTAATGATAGTTATCTGTGGATCGTACCAGGGAGGAAGTGAATGGAAGTCCGTTTTAATAAAACGTACATCATGTAGGTCTGTTAAATGGAGTTGATCTTTAGTTCGAGTGAGAAAAGGTTGGATGCTATAGATACGAGCATCATATAATCTCTTCAGAGCAGGAGAAATTTCCAAGGATCGTAAAGGATGATGTCGATCAGACATAACCTTAGCGTAATAATTGAGAGACAGCTGCATTCGTCTCAGGTCTAAAGGCAATTGATGACAAATGGCATAAAGACTCTGGACGGGTGATGTGCGGAATGCGCCCGAACATATTCTCAAAGCAGAGTGATGAACTGTGTCCAGTCTGCGTAAAACAGAAGACCTAGCTGATCCATATACAACACAACCGTAGTCAATACGAGATAAAATTAATGCTTGGTAGACTCGAAGGAGTGATGAGCGATCTGCACCCCAAGAAGTATTAGATAATACCTTGAGGATATTAAGCGATCGCTCGCACTTCTTCCGCAAATGTAAAACATGCGGAAGAAATGTTAACTTTCGATCGAATGTCACTCCGAGAAATTTTATCTCATTGACCACGGGAATTGGGGTGTTATTAATATATATTACAGGATCTTGGTGTAGGCTAGTCTTTTTGCAGAAATGGACGCATTTACTCTTGCCAGGAGACAGTGTATGGCCATTCTCAGCACACCATGCAGTTAGTTTATTAACAGTTGTTTGTAACTGTCTCTCAATCAATCGCATGTTTGACCCTTGACAGGAAATTTGCAGGTCATCAACATAAAGTGTACCATGAACTGGAGATGAAATTTGATGAAGAATGGTGCTAATGTACAAGTTAAAAATAGTGACACTTAAAATGGAACCTTGGGGTACACCCTCGGTTTGAATAAAAGTATTGGACAAAAAGTGACCAATACGTACTTTAAAAACACGGGAGCGTAAGAAATTTTGAAGGAATATCGGAAGATTACCCCGAAAGCCAAAATCATATAGACAACGGAGAATACCATATCGCCACGTACGGTCGTATGCCTTCTCTATGTCGAAGAAGATGGAAACCAGATGGTTCCTCCGCACAAAAGCGTTGCGGATTTGGGTTTCCAAGAATGTTATGTTATCGAGAGTGGATCTTCCTTTACGGAATCCACTCTGATTGACATGTATACATTTATTTTCTTCTAAGACATGTACGAGACGGGCGTTGACCATACGTTCGAGAGTCTTACAAAGGCAACTCGTCAGAGCTATAGGTCGGTAATTTGAAGGTTCTGAAGGATCCTTACCAGGCTTAAGGACCGGAATTACCGTTGCTTCATTCCAAATTGACGGGAATTCATTTTCAGTCCAGATCCTATTGAACAAATACAATAAGTTCAACAGGGAGTCTGGACTTAAATGTCGAAGCATTTGGTAACTGATTCCATCAGGTCCTGGGCTGGTATTATTGGCCTGCTGTAATGCTCGCTTCAATTCCAACATCCGAAATTCGCAGTTGTAAGGCAGAGCTTGTCTATGGTAGAAACGTATTGGTATTTGCTCAGCTCGACTCTTCGTCCTTAAAAACGAAGGACTACAAGAGTCGGGGCTTGAGACGTTAGCAAATGTTTCACCAAAGACGTTAGCAATGTCAGTAGGAGAAGAGTGTATCGCAGCTCCGGTTTTCAAGACGGGAATGGAAAATTCCGTATAGATACCATTGGCTGCTTTTACTTTTCTCCATAACTGCTTACTGGATGTGGAAGATGTTATTGAAGAGACATAGCAAGACCAGGATTCCTTCTGACTTCGACGACGAGCTCTACGAGCTAATGCTTTTGCTCTCTTAAAGGCAATAAGATTCTCCGTTGTGGGGTACCTCCGGAAAAGCCCCCATAACTTCCTTTGTTTTTTATATGCTTGTTGGCATTCATTGTTCCACCATGGTTTGCAACGCCTTTTTAATTTAGAAGAACTTTTTGGTATTGCTGTATCAGCTGCACTTATAATTGTTTCAGTGACTTTATGAACGGCATTATCAATATTCTCGATCGTTACCATTTTATTGTCAACGACTGCCAATTGTGTAAATGACGTCCAATCTGCCCGACTGTACACGTAAGTAGGTTGGCGATGTCGCACACTACTACCTCCAGTCTGGGAGATGACGAGCGGGAAATGATCGCTGTTATGCAGATCATTCCCTACTGTTAAATTTAACAACGGCAGAAGTGACGGTGAACAAATGGCGAGATCGAGAGAATGAAATGTCCTTGTGGGTGTGTGGAAGTATGTTTTCTCGTCGGTGTTCATCAGACAGAGGGCATTATCAGAAATAAAACCCTCAATCTGACGACCGCGAGAATTGGTATCATCACTTCCCCACAAAGTATTATGTCCGTTAAAGTCACCGAGTAACATATATGGTGAAGCCAGCTGATCAACTAATGTATCAAGTTCTTCTTGGCGGATGACATCATGTGGTGGTAAATACAAACTACAGACTGTAATCAAACATGTTGTATGTATTCTGACGGCTACAGCCTGTAGAGTAGTATTTAATGGATGGACAGTGCTGGGGAAATCATTAGATGTTAATATGCAAACACCTCCAGACACTGCACCATCATCACCACAGTCTTATCTAAAGCATTGAAACCCACGCATAGTGATGTTGTTTGTAGACTTCAGGAAGGTTTCCTGAAGTGCTATGCATGCGGGGTTATAAGCTGATATTATAGACTTGATGTCATCAAGATGTGAACGCAAACCATGGCAGTTCCAACAAATAAAGGAAGTTATTATTTAAATTGAAAAGCTCCTCCCCCGGAGCTGGAAGGCGAGTCTTCTATCATTTCCTCGACCGATAAATTATCGTCCGAGGGATGAAGAGAGACAGCATCAGCTTCCAGGGATGATGTGGCTCTACGGGTGGATAAGGAGGACTTTCGTGGGCCCTCCTTTGCAGATTTTAATTTTGAGGCTTTTACGCCTCGAGATTTAGCCAGAGAAGCTTTTCTAAATAATGTGGATGTTGATTTTGGCCTTTCATTTGATGATTGGGGCAATCTCATTGCAGGAAGTGGCAGGGTATCGGTTTGTGTACTAGAACTTTTGGTGACTTTTTTTGCTACGGCTGCATAACTCATACCAGGCTGTGGCGTACGAGAGGCGACAATTTTCCTAGCCTCAGGATAGGTCAATTTGTTTTTAACCTTTAACGTGGTGATTTCTTTTTCGTGAGCCCATTGAGGACAACTTCGAGAATAGGAGGGATGGTCACCATTACAGTTGACACAAGCCTCCTTCGCTGTGCAGTTCGCACTATCGTGGCCAACTACCGCGCAGCGAGCGCAGGTAAGTTTGCCTCTGCAAGCGTTTCTCGAGTGTCCAAAACGCTGGCATTGAAAACATCGCAAGGGATTTGGAATGTGTTGTCGGACGGGTAAATTCAGATAAGCAGCTTTGATTTTGTCAGGAAGGTCTGGGGTCGCAAAGGTCAGAATGAGATGTTTAGTGTCAATGAACTGACCATCTCTTCTGACTCTGATGCGTTCAACACCGCAGACCTTTTGACTTTTCAAGTTATCAAGAATTTCTTCCGTCGACGTGTTTAACAAATCTCTTGCGGAAATCACTCCACGTGAAAAATTTAAATTTCCATGAGGCAGGACAGTCACCTCTATATTTGCCATTAATGTCATGTTGATTATTTTAGATGCCTGAGTAGAGTTTGCAACCTCTATCAATAAGTCACCAGAACGTATTTTCTGGATACCACTGACTTCTCCTACAAAACCCGATATTCCTTTTTGTATAAGAAAAGGGGATACTTTTTCAAAAGAACCCACTTTTCTTTTAACAATAAAAAATTTACAATTAGATTCATTTAGTAGATGCTCCCGTGGGAGAAAAGATAATTTTCGATTTTCCATAATATAATTTAAAATTTCGGGACTTGACCGCACCACCCACCACCGAGTCCAACAAGGGGATGCAGACCAGCTGCACCAGTGCTAGCCAAGTCCTATACGCTCACAGTACATCCCTGTGATGGCCTCCACCCTTAACGAGTCATCCAGCAGATGTACCGATCGCTTGATCCATAAAGCCGATTGATGTGCTGAGGACCACAACACACCTCCCGTTTACCTGAAGCAGAGGCCAAAGTAATGTGTTGGTCTCTGGGGGCCTCAATTACCAGGACCCTCCTTTCCAGGGATACGGGTCTCCACGCACGGCAAACACGTGGGTGATTTAGTCCCCAAGAGTAGCTAATAGCAACAGAGCGGCGACAGCTGCTCAAGGGGAGCCCTCAACCTCAAAAGAGGCAACCACAATGAGGGAGAAAAGGAAAGGAAAGCAGAAGAGTAGAGGAGAGAAGAAATGAAAGAAGAGGAAAGATCACTGGGGTACCTCGGGATTGTGACACCCGTGTTTACTTAAAGAAAGTAAACCCCCTGAGGGGAGAGTCAGAGCTGGAAACGCTTGCAAATGTTTCACCAAAGACGTTCGCAATTTCCTTAGGAGAAGAGTATATAGCAGCTCCGGTTTTCAAGACGGGAATTGAAAATTCCGTATAAATACCATTGGCTGTTTTTACTTTTCTCCATAACTGCTTACTGGATGTGGAAGATGTTATTGAAGAGACATAGCGAGACCAGGATTCTCTCTGACTCCGACGACGAGCTCTGCGAGCTAGTGCTTTTGCTCTCTTAAATGCAATTAGGTTCTCCGTTGTGGGGTATCTCCGGAATAGCCCCCATAACTTCCTTTGTTTTTTATAAGTTTGTTGACATTCTTGGTTCCACCATGGTTTGCAACGCCTTTTTGTTGAAGAAGAACTTTTAGGTATAGAAGTATCAGCTGCACTTATAATTGTTTCGGTGACTTTTTGAACGGCATTATCAATATCATCGATCTCGACCATATTATCATCAATAACTGCCAATTGTGTAAATAAAGGCCAATCTGCCCGACTGTACACGTACGTAGGTAGACTTTGTTCTACACTAGTACCTCCAGCCTGGGAGATGACGAGCGGGAAATGATCGCTATTATACAGATCATTCCCCACTGTTAAATTTAACAATAGCAGAAGTGACGGTGAACAAATGGCGAGATCGAGAGAATGAAATGTTCTTGTGGGTGAGTGGAAACATGTTTTCTCGTCGGTATTTATCAGACAGAGACAGTTATCGGAAATAAACCGCTCTATCTGATGACCGCGAGAATTAGTATCATCACTTCCCCACAAAGAATTATGTCCGTTAAAGTCACCTAGTAACAAAGTTGGAGCGGGCAGCTGATCAATTAAATTGTCAAGTTCTTCTTGGCGGATGACATCATGTGGTGGTAAATACAGACTACAGACTGTAATTAAGCATGTTGTATGTATTCTTATAGCTACAGCCTGCAGAGTAGTATTTAATGGATGGACAGTGCTGGGGAAGTTATTCGATGTTAATAGACAAACACCTCCAGACACTGCGCCATTGTCACCACAGTCTTTTCGAAAGCATTTAAACCCACGCAGAGTAATGTTGTTTATAGACTTCAGGAAAGTTTCCTGAAGTGCAATACATGTGGGGTTAAAAGCTGATGTAATAGACTTGATGTCATCAAGATGTGTTCTTAAACCATGGCAGTTCCAAGAAACAAAGGAAGTTATTTTTTAAATAGAAAAGCTCCTCCCCCGGCTCCCCCCTTGAGCGGCGACAGCTGCTCAAGGGGAGCCCTCAACCTCATGAAAGGCAACCACATTGAGGGAGAAAAGGAAGAAAAAGCAGAAGGGAGAGAAGAGAAGAAAAGAAAGAAGAGGAAAGATCACTGGGGTACCTCGGGATTGTGACACCCGTGTTTACTTAAAGAAAGTAAACCCCCTGAGTATCCCGGAGCTGGAAGGCGAGTCATCGATCATTTCCTCGAACGATAAATTATCGTCCGAGGGATGAAGGGAGACAGCTGGTTGGTTGGTTGGGTTTTGTGGCGCTAGGTCCAAGAAGGACAAACTGCGCCAAAAAATTAAATTTTAAGGAGAATTTCTACTGGCAAAACCCATACACAACGTTAAAAATTTAAAAAACAAAAATAATTGTATATAAATATATTAAAATCTAAATTAGTAAGGTTGTAAAAGTAAATTTTATAAAGTTTAAATAAAATGAAGAAATCCAATTGCCTTTAAATAGGCAAAAAGATTTCTGTGGGGTGGTTCCCCCAACACATCAGATAAGGTTAAAATATCACATTTAAAAAATTGTAAACGTTGCTGGTTAAAATAAATACATGAAATTAAAATATGATAAATAGTGTATGGTTCATCACACGTTTCACACCATGGGTTTAATTCACTTAGAAATAGATGTCTATGTGTGAAACGTGTGTGTCCGATACGAAGGCGAGTTAATCTTACATCTGCACTTCGTAGCGGTAAAATAGATAATGAGGTGACGGATGAGAAAATAGAATGTAATTTATTGACAACCTGCATATTCCACGATTCCTGCCAAAGAGAATAAATTAATGATTTCACACCCCTTCTCACATCAGAGAGCGGAACTGATGGTAAGATTTGACCTGATGCAGCTTTTGCAGCTGCATCCGCTCTCTCATTTCCATCAAGACCTACGTGACTTGGTACCCAACAAAATAAAATTAGGTAACCCTTGCCAGCAAGGGATTCCAATACTCTGAAAATCTTAGAC
>JAPDSC010035235.1:0-20479 GCA_026290005.1 Latrodectus geometricus | reverse complement strand
TATTGATTTCGAAAATTGAAACTTTCAAATTTAATTATTTTTTTTTTTATCAAAATTGCAGCACTTTATACTAAAATTTATTGTTTTATCATAAATATAGTTATGTTAATCTGATTAAAAAGTTTGGTAGATATTTTATAAGTATTTTATGAATTTATATTATTATACTAAGATTAGTAGGCAAATTAATTATTAAGAAAAGTGTTCTTGTATTGCAGTAATAATATATGGATATAAGTAAAATGAAAAAAAAAATACTTATAAATATTAGAATTACTGATTAATAAAATAATACAGTTAATAAAATAATTCAGCTTAAGTGAATATATAATTGGGCATTATTTCATTATTATATCAATTCTTAAAAATTTTCAAGAAAGTACATTTTCATTTCTTAACATATATTTATTAATATTTCTGTAAAATAGAGATTAGTGTCAAATATCATCTAATTTACAAACTCAAATGAACGATCTAAGCAAAAAAAAAAAAAATGAGATTACTAATCGGTTCTCTTAACAGTACATTTTCATTACTTCATTAACAATGCACTTGAATTTATAAAATGCATAGATGAAACATAGAAGAGATTGTTAAAAAATTTAAAAATTTAATATATTTTTAAAAAGACAAGAAATTATTTCATATTAATTAAACAATTTCTATAAAATAAATTTTTATAGTAAAAATGCTGCATAGTTATAAAAAGTGTAAAAAGAAATTTTTCGAAAAAATACCTTTCACGGATAGAAAATAAAATCAAACTACTAAGATTATAAACTATTTTTATTACGTCACTATAATAAAAAATTATAAATTTGACAATCGTGACTTTCTTTTCTGATATGGGGAAAACAGTAATGAAACGACACATGATCTCATAAAAAGTAAGTGTAATGGTAGAAATGATGTTGCACCAGTGAAAGAACAATATAAACTGACAGTCAAATTAAATAAGAACTGCCTGGTTATATTCAGTGCATTTGGATGTCTTTATGTCAACCAGGAAAAATGATTTGCTAATAGCTTGGACTCGCTTCATATCAGCATTTTCCTTACTATATTTATGTATCGTATTGAAGTAAATTCCATTAGTTCTTCACTTTTGTTTCTTATTTTCTGATGTTTCTTATCTCTTTTAACTTCATTTACAGAGTAACAAGTTACATTTTTGCTCCAATATCGTATTAGAGGGAAATAATCGATTATTAAAAATAGTTTAGGAAAAATACATAAAATTTCCGAAAACTATTTTAGAAGCGATTGATAGAAGAGAAACTAATCGTCTTAAACTTTTCATTTGCATGTAATCTTTGTGTGAAAACCTAATACTAACAATTTAACACCATAGGCTTTGAACATATTGAATCTCAACCGTAAAGGAAAGAAATTTAAGGACTTTTGATGAACGAAAACTTATGTTGAAGTAAATTCAATCAGAAAGAAATATTTTTCAATCTTAATTACACAAAAAATATCAATATAATTCCTTCATAACTTTCTTAAACCTCTTTAAATTTCAAATTAATGTAATTTAAAGTATTTTCTTTTCTTTTTTCTTTTCTTTTTTTTCTTTTTTTCTTTTTTTTATCGTTATCTTAATAAATTTACAAAAAATATTGGTGAAATGCACTTTTATTAAGTTATTATTTAAAATTGGAATTATTATTAACAGCATAGGGTTATAAACTTAAAAGTTGATGAAATAGGCATTTCAAATAGTTTTTATTACATAAAATGAAATTATTAAAATACTTTAAATTAAATTGAGAAAATATTATTTACATTTGAATTTATTAAATATTTAAATTTCAATAAGTATGCATTATCTAACAGTCAAATATAATAAGTAATTTATACAAATATAAAAATTATTCTTTTAGAGATTTCTTCAGATTATGTCGAAATTCTAAAATAAATAAAACATGTCAAAATATTTTTGATTTGCATAATATTTTATATAGTTCAATGCTTTCATTAAATAATTCACCTATGATGTTTTATATTTCCTTAAATGTAATAAATTTGCTTAAGTGTTTTAGATTGATGAAAAATATAGTTGGCAAAAATGGTATAAATTTCCCATTAGTACAAAACGAATACTTTAAGCGGATGTGGTTTTTATGTTACAGTGAATTTCAGAAGGCTATAATTTATTTGTTGCTGTAGAAATAAACACAGCCAATTATGTTAAGCTCAATAACAAAGATCTGAAACAAAGATACACAAAATGGAAGAATACGCAATTTAATCGCTCCCTCTGGCTCTGCAAGCATCGAAATTGCTATTGCTGTACGGCAAAGATGGATACCAAAAAATAAACCCTTTCTATTTTTATTCGTATTTTTGATGGATGAAAATTATATCCAACACCCATGTGTCAAAGAATCCGGATTTCTGTCCGAGTACTTCTGTAACAAAATTGGTAGTTGTGATTCAAGGAAAGAAAAAGTAAATTTAAGAAGTTAGAGTCCACGCATGCTTTCATCAACGTTGTCAAAAGATTTGTGCACTGTTTAATTATATAGTATGAGAAATCTTCATAAATTCATATGTTACTCCATCGATAAAAAGAACTACAAAACATCAAGCATCTATTGCTTTTCTAAAGATTACATATCTTTACTGGCGGTAATAACATATTATTATGGTATCATAATGCATTGTCAAATTATGAATCTTGGATTATTTGCTATAATCTGACAAACAGAAAGAGAAAAAATAGTTTTATTTTAATTATTTTTTGTATACAAGAGTATACAATAAAATAATATGTCTGCAAAACCATTTATATCTTTATAATAAATTAAGTGATTAAAATGACACTTTCGGAAACATGAAATGTAAACGAAAAACGAGATGAATGTAAAGTTTAAAAAGAATTACAATTATAAGCTTTTAATTACATAAAAAATAATGTATTGAAATATGAGTGACGAATTGAAACATTTAAATGTATAAATGTTTAACACAACCACTAAATAAAGAACTTAACTTGACTGTTTAATTATTAAAAATATATATGCAAATGGGTTATATTATCTTTTAATCTGAGACAATTGAAATGGGCTCTTTTGTATTGCAGCAACATGTATAACAAAGGCGATGGTATGTACAATGAAGAACATAAAAAAGAGAGATAGATAATATAGCAGCATGTTTTAGTCCATAAATCTTAGAATTCTAATTGTATTGAAAAAGGATGCTTGGCAAAAAATAATGCTACGATTTTGCAATCATTATTTCCTTATTAAGCTATATTTGGGAAAGTGATGTGTGATTTTTACACTTTACAATCAATCATACTTCGTTCGTGTAATCTCTAAAATAAATTGCAGTATCATTGTAATTTTAATGTATTAACATTTGTGTCTTTATTACACTGTAAAAGATTATGATATTTGTCAATATGACAAACTATGACACAGCACTACCCATATATAGTCATAGTTTTGCTATACATAACTATTTGGCACATATTTCCTTCATAAAAGCAATGTTTAGATATTATATTTACATTATTTAAGTATAAAATTTCATTCTGTCAAAAGCAAATATTTTAAGACTTGCTTCAAAATAACTGCAATGAATTTGCACCCTGAAAAACTGCGTATAAATCATAAAAATTAAAACCAGTTTTTCATAAAACATTAAAGCCTTTGAATGCTTCAAAAGTCAATTCTAAAATTAGTAAAATATATTAGATAAAAAAAAACTTGTGCTTAAAATTGCTTACAAACTAATCACATCTTTATCACTCTGTGCGAGTACAACCAATATGAATCTACAATTTGTGTTTTTTGATGAATAATTTGAGAAATTATATTTTAGTTTAAAAAAAATATTTTTCTTGATTATTAAAAATGGAAAAGCTTTTGTTTTAAATCATTTACCAAAATTTCAATAAAAACAAAACAAAACAAATTGAATACAAGTGTACAAAATATCTATATTTTATACTCATACAATGAACAATACTTAATTTTCTTTAAAATGTTTAAATTTTTAATTATTGTTAAATCGCATGATATAGTTTAAAAATGATGTATATCATATTTAACTTATACCATTAGAAAGATTATTAGAATATGGTGAAAATACTAGTAATCTTATCAAATAGTTGATTGTAAACTAATATTTTACTTATTTTTTTTACAAAAGTCCTTTCAAACTTTAGATGTATTATAGCGAATTTACTGTCGCGATTGGTTTTAATTTTTTGTTGTTATTTCCAAATATTTTTCACTAGATTAACCTTGTACAATTGTCCCCCATAGACCTTTTCATAACATTTTATCTATGTCATTGCAGATTCATTAAAGAAAATGAAATCTTTTAGCCGCACGAAATTAGCTGCGGAGAATGCTAATGAATACTTAATTAAAATATATTTATTCTCATATGAATGTCACAATGATTATGACTCAGTTCCTTGAATTAATGGTACATTCTGATAATTCATGATTAATTAAAATAATATAACATTTATCTTAATGCTTTCGTTGATTTCAAAACGAAATATATTATATTATCACTCACAATTTCATAAAATAAATTCTCCGAATAATTTGTATAGGTTAGATTAAAAATTAAAATATGAAACATTGACATATGTATAGTTTATATATGATATGATACCAATCTTGGTTGCAAAAAAACTTTTAGAAACTCTTATTTACTGATTCGAAGTACTTTTCATAATTATGTCAAAGGAATTACATATTAATATTAGAAAAAATGAATAATTAATTAGGATTAAAATATAGATTCAAAGAACAGAATTTCTTTCAATTATTTGCAGAAAAAAACTATATAATTCACATAATATATAATTTATTATGATTACGATTAAACTATTCTTTAAGTAATCTTTTCCTAAGTTGCATAAATTTTGCTTGCATTGAAAGTTTAAGTTTGCATGTCATAAAAACAATAGTCTAATTATAAAAGTTTTAAAAATATGTATTTAATACAGCTGAATATTACTAAAAAAAATGCTCTTTTAATTTCAAAACACAAAATTTTTGTATATAGTGTGAAAAACCTTAATTACGTATGAAGAAGAATAGAACTTACTATTAAATCATGTCTTAGAAATTAAAGTGAATAACTTGTTCAGAATCATTATACTGTAAATTCTAATATTATAAAACAATTTTTCAGTTTTCTGCTAATTTTAATTTTTGTAGTCTTTCACTTACTTTAAGAAAATTTAAAATACATATTGATCATTGATATACTTCAATTGTTAATTTAAATGAAATTTTTTAATTCATTAAATATTATTTAAATAAAATTTAATTGAATTATTTCAAAGAAAAAGACTTCATTAATATATTAATTTTTCCCAAGATAATATTAATGCAAATTTATTTTTTGATCAAATTATTTGCACAAAGAGTATTTACCCATCTTCTTAAATGCGTTGTAATATTTTAAGATTAATATAAAAAATAGTGTAATATATATACTTTTTGCATTACTCTAGAAATTTTCATTATAATTATAATCACAATATATTTAGAAAATGTTGCAAAAAAAAATATAGACTGTTTTTTTCACAAACAATATAAAATTTTATAATTTTCATTAGTTTCAGTAATTTTTTTTAAAAATACTGATATCTATATTTGACCAATATGTAATTTTTTAATTGATATTTGAAGATTACTAACATAATGACTCTTTTTCTGTAAAATAGTTTTGAGTACATTAAAAAACTTTTTAGTCCATAATCTTAACTAAGTAATTCTCAGTCATTGAGAGATATTTATTAAATGTATGGTATTGTAGAACTTGATATTTAATAGACAAATACTCAAAATTTAGATTTCTTTCATAAATTTGAATCCCATAAATTCCCACTTTTTTCTTATTTAATTCTACTAAATATTAAAATAATGATGAAATGCATGGAAATCATTCACAAGTTTTATATTTTTAAGCCAGCTTCCACTTGATATGCATCGAATCAAACAAATTAGAACAGCTAGTTTGTCTTTTCATTCCTTATACAAGCTCTTGTTTTCTTTGCTTATAAAATTTAATATAAATCATTGTAGGTATTTCAAAACATTATAATGTAAGTCAACACTTAAGAAGCATTAGAATATTGTTTCCGTTTATTTGGAGAATTATCACATTATTAAATTTTTTTTAACTAAGCAAGAAATCTTGTAGAAAAAGTTTTGTAGAGAAATTTGAAAACTCTTGAACAGCCTTTATAATAACTTAATTTATTTATGAATTTTATATGGTATAATACCTTATAATAATGTATATATATTAAAATAGTAATAAATTCTTAAGTTTGATATCTGTAATTAATTTTATTACATAACTTTATAGATAAATGAAACCTTCAAAAACATTTGTTCAAGATGAAATGAATGCATTCAATAAAATTTAAAACAAACAAAATAATACATGCATAAGCAAATATACTAATAGTTTAAGTTACCATATTTTCATAATCAAACATGTAACATAAAATTAGGGTTTGAATAACTTAAAATTTGGAAGATTTTAACTTAATACTGATCTCAAAGCTTATCATATTCATTAAAAAGATTGCACGTATCATGATTTCTTTTATTAGTAGTCCCATAAGCTAATTCGAATTTTAAATTACTCATCCAAAAATATTAAACTTTAAAAGTTTTTAATCGAATTCAAAATTTCTTATTAACATAAATGAGTTAATTAACAATTTAGATAGCTTAAAATATCTTATAATTCTTTAAATATAAAAATCTTCAAAATTTTTAAGAATCTGTTAAAGAATTATCCAAAGATCACGGATATACAATTTCCTAAGATCTTTATTGTCATTGGGAATTCCACCAGTTACTAACATTCCAAATTCAAAAAAAAAAAAAAAAAAACCTCGTAAAGAAAAATCTGTAAACAATTTCATTTGCACAACAATATCCCTTCGGAATATTGCATCTAATGAACCTATAAACATCAGTACAAACCCTGACGTCAGAAAATCGTATGACGTCACGAGCTCAAAACCCCAGAAATTTTTTTCCTATCGGACTTTATATATAAAAACCTGGCGGTAGGTTAGACCGTTTTCACTTTCCTGTGAGGATCTTGATGTTAAAAGTTGCGTATGTGAGTGTTTCTCTTCGAGTCGAAAGAAAAACTAAAAAAGAAATAATAGAGAGACGGGGTGAACACTTAAGTGGGTTGCAGATTGTGACGTGAAGCGGTAAACCGGCCTATCAAAAGTAAGCGGTGCTAGCCGGTCGGACAGGTCACGCATCCAAAAGAAGAGAATTACTTTCTACAGAAGCTGAAGAGTACGTTTGATTTCTACTGAAGGATCTAGTGAGAGTGGAACTTCCGTGAAGCCCATTTGTATTTGGGGGACTCCTTCAGTAAAGACACATAATCAAAGATCTGAACAGGTATGACTTGGTTCTTTTCCCACTTAAGATCTTCTCTTTACTCTCAACTACCATCGGCCTTATGAGGAATATGTTGCAGTCATTATATATTAAACTTCGTTATTTATTTTTAAGGCACATCTAGTTAGTTTATTTTGTTTTAACTTTTAATTCTAAAGTTAGACAACATTAATTTAATTTTTATAATACAATAAATAATTGAATTTTTTAATTGAATATAAAAATATCTTACATTTTTAAATAATATTTATCGAATATTAAATTTCATTATTGTATGATACAGATATGAATTGAAAGTATTTCTCATTTGAAAAAGATAAAAATTCTAAGTGATTTAATAATTTTATCAATAGATATAAAAATTAAATATTTTATATCAGAACTATATTACGTAGTTATTTATTTTAATATTTTAAATATTGAACTCAAAACTCTTTAAAATTACTTTATTTCTTTAAAATAAAATGTATGAAAGTAAATGTAAAACTTTTCAATGTTCTGATAGCTTTTCAAATATCCAATATACTTTAAGTTTCTTACTTCTGTAATCAATACTTTTGTAAATTTTATTTTTTATACATTTTTACCTATTTATATTCATTGTAAGGTATTATATTCCTATAATGTTGCAGAATACATTTTACGGGTTAGAATCACTAAAATAAGAAAATACTCATATCTGAATAATTTATTTTACAGCTTTTATGCAAACTTCATTAATATTAATTTTATTTTTTAATAAAATACATTAAGTTTGTATACAAGTAATTTTTGTTTTTCAGCTATGATTTATTATTTCTTTAGAATTTTTGCATTATTATTTTTACTGTCATATTCTTATAGTATCAAATTGGACTTCTTAATAAGCAAATGTTCTATTTAAAAAAATGTATGCTTTCTTAGACATTCTGTTTGGGTATAGAGGATACACTTCTTATTTTTTTAATATTTATAACATAAGATGTAATTTAGCTTAATTATTATATAATTTAATTTAGGGAAAGCTCATCAAATTTAACCATCAGCAATTGTATCAATCAATGATATATTATAGAAATAAAATATAATTTTTATTTTTTTTAAGCAAAATGTAGATTTTTACAAAATTTTATGCAAAATAAGTCCAGCATAAAAGAATTGAATTTTTTATTAATTGGTAATTTTATATTTTATTTTAAATTTTTTTAACAAAGTAGTTTTTGTAAGAGTTTTATAATTTCATAACATAAAAGTATATTTTAAAAACACAAATTAGCTAAAAAAAATAAATTAATGAGCCTTTTATAAAAAAATTTGAGAATTTAAGTTATTTTAAGAGAAATTTATTTTTTAATCGAAGTACGTTTAATAATTAACTGATAATATTCAAAAATTGATACTTTAGATTTTAAGCACTTTCGGTATGTTTGTTTATTAAATGTTAAGTTAATTACTGTAGCATATCTACATCATGGATTTAGAATACTGAATCTTTTTCCTTAAATTAATATTTTTTGAAAATCATATATATTTTAATATTTTATAACTATATTAAGTTTCAATCATAAACTTTTAAATTAACTTCGTAAAATATATTTTAACGTAAAAAATCTTCAAATGTACACTTCAATCATTAATTATTTGTAAATATGACAAAAAAATCTTACTTTTATCTTAAAAAATCTAATTTGATTAATACTTTCATCTAATTATTTTTTTTTAGTTTAGCCGAAAATTATCTTCATTATATATTCCTTTTACTTTAAACATAAAGATATCCCATAGAAAATCCATCTCCTTAAGGAAAATCATTAAACTGATGACTGAATCTACTTTGTTCATATTATCTTTTATAAACATATTTGATTAATACCTAATTTTTTTTCCTTTTATTGGAGAAGATTAATAAATAGGTCCCTAAGGCTGAATAAAGAAAATTAATATCATTAATAATTAAAATATAAAACAACTCCATATAGCGGAAGGGAAAAAAGTTTATTAATCAGCTTCATTAGTTCAACAATCAACTTATTCTCCCAAAGACCATCCTTTCGAAGTTGAGTTTCCGTTTTTTATACCTTGTGTTATTGAAATGGTAATACTTCAAAACCGAAACACAAGTTCTCCCTGCGGCTCATTCCTGCTTTAACCCAGTTGGACAACCAAGCCCTGCAGGAAAAGAACTTTTACAGACTCCTAGTCATTTCGCTTTCATTTCACCTTGCGTAATGATTTATCGATCATGCTTCTTTAATGCATTGTGCTCTAAGAGAAAATAAGATAAATGATGCAAATATTTTTATTTTTTTGCAACTGTATTTTTTGGGCTTAATATCTCACTAGATCAGCACATACAATTTACAAGGACCTGATGGAAAATTGCTATTAAAAATCTGGAAAGAATTTCTCACAATTTGTAGGAATAATTTAATTAATTGTTCTTAAATTAGCCTTGGCTTATACTCATTATTAAAATACAAATGAAAAATCCTTATTATAGTAAATATGCATTATAATAATACTTTCTATTAAATTAAAAAATACACTTATCAAAGCTTCGTCTTAAAAATTATAGCTATAAATATTTCGAAAAAAATGTGAAACTGTTATCTATTTTTATATTGTTTGTGTTATTTTGGGAACAATAAAAATACCTCAAGTCAAACTCTAAAAACTAAACATTTCTATTTAAGCAGTCATTTTCTTCCAATGAAATAGTGTAATGCCATATACTTTAGTGGGTGGGACAGGAACTACCCGAGACCAATTTAATGAGCAGATAATCCATCTAACACCAGTTCCTTTCTTGTAATAGCTACTTCCTAAACCTAGTGATCTTTCCCTTCTCTCAATTACGTATTCGTAAGCTAACCATTAAAAGTCACCTGACCTTTCACTTAAAAGGGTTATTGAGATCTAAAGTTGAAAATTGCGTATTATATACCTGTTACTTCACTTCCTGAATTTATTTTTTAAATTTGATATGTTTTGGTGCTTATTCGGAATTTTATTTTCCTCTTAACAGTCAAATTTATAAGATTTTGCAGAGTGTTTGAAATATAAATTAGACATATAATTGTACTTGAAAAAATAAAATATATTTATTTCTAATAAAGCATTATCTTGTTTTACTTCAGTTCTACTTTTTAAAATTTTAAAGTTTGGCAGAAGCGATTATTCATGCTTTGAAAATTAGTTTTTAATTTTTTTTTATCTTGCTAGATAAATACAACACATGAATAAATAAAACAGTTTTATTAAGCTATTTAAAATAATTTTTAAATTCGGTTTTGTCTTTTCAATCTCGAAACCAAAATAAAATAAAATCTAACAATATTTTAATATTTCATATATTTCCTCCTATATATTTGGTAAATATGAAATTTAATCAGAAGTCATATGATCATAATTAGATAAATTATAATAAATATATTATCATTTCAATTGTGTATAAAGATTGTTTCAAAATATGAAGAAAATACTTTTGGATGCCTTTTCATACGCTTAAAAATATTAAAAATGTTGTATGGAGCACCAAATTGTATGCCCTTTATTATAAGAATAATCTGTATGAGGTAAGTGTTAATTAAATTTATCATTTTATTCATATTTTTTATCAAGAATGTTGGAATAGAAAATAGGGTTGGCAAGAAATTGAGAGAGAATAATTTTTTACCCTACTTTTAAATAGAAATCATAGTGCGGGCTAAGCAACGGAATTGTATTTATAGTTCACATATAGCACAATAAACATCGTCCTTTTTATTCATATAATTACTATTATAATTACATAAATAAAAAATAATATTTAAAGGGATACAATAAAATCAATAAACAGCATACTAAATTTATGATATTTTTTAAAATCAAATTACTAGTCACTTATTTACTCCTAAGTGTAGCATGAAATTTAACTTAGTTTAACATATTTTAATATATATGAAGAAATGTTTATGTATGCGTGAACAAAATAAATTTCAATACAAATCATTCTATAATTTAACTTTCACAACACAATCAAAATCGCAATATTTGGCAGCAATAGGATTTGATTTGATATACAACTGAAAATAGTTTATTCAAATACATATAAATATAAAAATATTTTTGTATTTTTTAAATGCAATAAAATGTTGATTAAATTAATGTAAAATTAATCAATTATTATTGTGTGTTTGTTTCAGAATCTTACAAACCATTTCTATTTTCACATAAATTTATACGAATAGCTATAATATGACAAGTTACCTTTTTCTTACAAGCCAGATATCTTTTAAAAAGAAATGAATATTTTTGTCCGCCAGATATGCTTAGAAAAAAATGAAATAAATGATTAAAGCAAAAATACCTTACCAAATTCACAAAAGAAATATTTGATTATTTTTTAGTTCTGAATTTACATTTTAAAAATTTTAGAAATGATTTCCTATGATCAAAATTAGAATACATATTTCCATCTAAATAATTGTTGGTAACTTATTCTTAGATGTAATCAGCTATGTTTCTAATTAGCGAAAGTAAATATGCGGAAAACAAAATATATAAACAAGAATCACCAAATATAAACCTTCCAAAATGCAAAAATATCAAAAAAATAAGTATCAGAAACAACAAACGAGAAAGTGTTTTCTTCCTAAATATTACTCATTCGTCCATTAATCTTATGTCTTAGTTTCTTGTTCGTGCAGTGGAAATGACCCATCAATTCGTGAAGGAATAAACTCGTGAAGGCATGTGGGGAGGGAGCAAAATGTTTGAGGAATCGATAGATGTCGTGGAACGCGAAACGAATATGTAATCGCTTATCGAGTCATTGTGTTAGATGGTTGTTCGTCCTATTAACCCTTGCTTTTCTCTTTGCTTTATCCTTTTGGTATCATCCCGCACCAATGGGTTGTTTCTTTTTTTACAGTTACGTCATGTAGTGTTCGTCCTACACGTGATGAAACACGCGAAAATCCTATTCATTCTGTGTCAGTATGCGATTCAGTAATGAATGGGTGGTGCACCCCATCTCAGGTGTTTTCTCTTGAGCTCAAGAGCGAAGAATTTAAAATGGAATTTTTCATTTTACAAACAATTTTTATACTTGAAGTCATTTGCAGTCTTAACTTTAAGTTATAATATATTCATTTTCATAGCAAAGCATTGTTAGAATTACGACAATGATTAAGTGTAAAAAAGAAAGATTTAATAATTGTTATATGTTAACTAAAGCTTCTCAGACTTAGTGATTTAACTTTTCACAAACATCTGTAAAACTTTTACAAAAACTATTTTAATGTGAATCAAACAATTATGACGATTCATTTTGTTTTCTCCTCAATAAAATTTTCGACAGGTTATTTTATTTATTCACGGATTGATCCCTTAACTTGTTCAACTAATATTCTGTGAATTTAAATTAGAAAACAGAATTGAAAATTAAAGCCAGTGAAACAATGATTTACGTTAATTTAATTGACTAAAGAAGGCTGTAATGAACTCTTAAGCATTATCGAAAAATTTTCAATTATTTAATTTGGTATTTAATAATCCAACATCTTATACAAGACCTTTTATGTATTTAGTTACATAGTCATTATTATTTTTATAACTTTACTGTGTTACAAAAAAATATGTTGTTGTTTTAATTTTTAGTTTTTAAAAAATACAATGAGATAATTATACAATATAGAATCTAAACCATCTATAGTTTTCATCTTGATATCATTAATATGTTCTACGCGTTTACTTAAAAATTAATTTTTTAAAGAATTTTTGGAAAATTTATTTCGTTTTTTACAAAAATCATTATTTAGAAAGACGTTAATACTGAAATTTTAAATAGCTATGATTGAACTTCGAATTATAAGCTACTTACGCTGTTATATTGAACAGCAAAACGAATTAGTATGAATTGTATATAATTCTTTTATTCTGCAAAATAGATACTGAATTCATAAAAGCTTCTGCTTTGTCCTTTGCTAAATGCTTAAATAAAATTTAGAAATAAGGAAATCTTTCTTACAGTTTGTTATAAAATTTTAAATCCCATTATTAAAAAATTTGGAGTCTTAACTATAATTCCTTTTATATTCTTTCCATAAAATAAATT
Source organism: Latrodectus geometricus (assembly GCA_026290005.1). NCBI lineage: Eukaryota > Metazoa > Arthropoda > Arachnida > Araneae > Theridiidae > Latrodectus > Latrodectus geometricus. Next base: position 6,988 of record JAPDSC010035235.1, on the reverse strand, counting down.
AATCAAAAAATCTAAACGCAATTAAATTTTTCAAAATTTTTTATAGTTCTTTTGGTATTTTTATAGTATATATTTTTATTTAGAATTTCTCTAACATGTTACAACCATGGGTGCAATACTCTGATGAATCAACAGTTTTGACGAACATAAACAATCGTGCGGTTATTCATGTCGCACCCATTTCCTTTTATAAAAATGGCACCCGTTCGCGTCATAATATTTATACTTGTTAATTTTCTTTTACTGTTGTTTTTTAAAGAAAGGCTGGGCTGGATTGGATCAATTCTTTGTGGGCGATCAAGGTTGCCTACCGCTATACGGATTTGAGAAGGTAGGTAACTGACGCAAGATGTTTAACCTCTATATACCAGCTAGGCCTTCAAATCCGGGGGTGGCCCGACAAAGAAAGTGTAGGTGAATGTCAAACTGGAACTCTCACTTCTCGTCACTTTTTATTATGAGAGATAAAAGGAAATAAAGAATATTGAAGCATTATATATCAGCCTGAGCTAGTCTTTATTTTATGAGTAGTATATTAAAGGAGTTTATGAGCTGATGATTTATTTTATGAATGCAATTTGAATAGAAAAACATAAATCTCTTTTTAAAATATTCACATTTGTATTATTCAATGTTTAGGCATTTGGTAGAATATATAATAGGATAGTGCATTATATATTTAGGTTAAACATGTAATATATTTTTACCACAATCACATTTTCGATTTCTGCATTTTAAAGACACATTGCTTTATTCGATACATTTTTACTTGTTCTATTTATCTATAAAAACATAAAAATAATCTAAGCATTTTATATACATATTTTAAATGAACCCATTTGACCCATGAATAATTATTAACTAAATAAAATTAAATTTATGGAATGATTTTTTTGTGAAATATCTGAAATGAAATTTTAAGAACATATTGATGATTTCATTGATATTTTTTAAATGTATCAAGAACACACACTTTAGAGCGAAACATATGTTAATATTATCACTAGATACATAAAATGCATGAGTTGAATAAAAAGAATATATTTATCAAAATGGCATATTCGCAAAAAAATTAAATGTGATTATTTGTCTTGATTTTTATTACACATTACGGATCACTAAACAGATTTTAGCAAGTAATCAATATTATATATATAACATAAATTCATTTTTACAAATTACTTTCAAGTGTAGTAACTATATATTTTATTAAAATATAAATATTTTTCCGTCATATTTTTACAATCATTGAGATATTACTCAATTTTAATGAAAACATTTAAATTTTTCTATTTCTATTTTGAAAAATGTTCATATTATACAATATAAAATTATTATGAATTCTATAAAATTTGCATATTAATGATTACTTTGTTGTAGTATTTATAAAATAGTATTTTTATAAGTAATTATACGCATTAAACTTTAAAATTCATTCATATTTAATCAATTATTTCAAAACATTACACAAGCAAATCATTATTAAAATATATGATTTAAACACAGTTAATATATATTTCTTGTTCACAAGTAGTTTTGATTATAACATTTAGATTCTACGGTCCTTTAAATTCTAATTTTCGTTTATAATGTATTAATTAACATTAAGATAAGAGCTTCACATAAAAAATTCCAATATTTTTTTATTTGTTTGGGTACATAATCTACCATTTGTTTCAACTACCAAAAGTCAACTTCAAAGTTATTGAGTATTTAATACAAAAAAAATGGAAAACATGGCACCATAAAGGTCGAAGAATTGACTAAAAACACGCCATCAAGAATTAGCATCCCATGGGGTTTAAACTTCAATTTTTCCTTCACATAGCTCTTAAACATATTTAAGCATACAAGTATGTAAAACGTGTTTTTTTATTAGTAGGGAAAATATTCGTTTACTATTGATGGTAATGTCTCAATCATTTTAACTCCATTTTATTCTATGGTTTTCCTGTAATTTAATATCATGTTTTGATTTTGTGCTTTTTATTTTATGCTTTCTGACTTATGATATTTTAGTTGGACATGTATTTCAGATAAAAAAAATTAATAAAACTTAATTTGATTTTTTTTATAATGCAGGGATTAAATTAAAGAGAATAAATGCGTAAAATATTACTGATGATGAACTATAAAAAATATTTAAAATAATATATTTCAATTCAGATTTTTGTTAACTGAAAACTAAAATTTGTTCACATTTTTAAAATATATTTTACGTAAGATTTTAGAAAGATTATAAATAGAATTAAAAGAATTAAGAAAATATTAGTTAATCATAAATTATATAAAGCATTTTTTTATTAATTTAAAGACATATGTATATATAAATATGATAATTTTACATATTATTATTTTTATATACAATACAATTTTAATTTAACTAACGCAAGTAAACTCAAATATATTTAAACCGGAAAAAAGTTAATTTTGAACACATTTGACATGTGATACATTTTGGCATGAAAAGTCTGAAATATTATTAGGTGCTTATTCTTAATTTTCTTGTCATTCACAAAAAGATTAATTGATCAAATTAATAGTCAAATGAAACAATAAACTAGGAAAAATATCACTAGTTGAAACAAAAGTCCAAACCAGTTTTACATGTTGAAGCACAGGAGGCAATAAGCGAAAATTAATTTTAACCACAACCTTTTCTTTGAGGAAGTCCACCTGACACATTTAAAAAGAACAAAATCATCAACTGACCCAAATCCTGCAGCGATATAAAAAAACTTTCTCTAAAAAATGAATTCCCGAAAACAAGATCCCCTTTCTTAGCATCCTTTCTCTTTCGTTGAATATAACAGGCTTGCATTCATCTTTTCAATCTAATATGTTTACTCAAATCACTTTCTTTTAGTTTGTAAGAATACGCGATTGTATTTAAAAAATAGTGCTTATTCTTCTTCTGCTTATGAGTTTCTCTGAAAAAGTTTAAATGGATTTACTCACGTTTTTGTGAGAGTTGCATTTATAATTGTAGAAAATAAATTAAATCATTATACCAGATTTTAGTGTTCTTGTATTTTGTAATTCTTCTTAAATTAATTATTTATGAAATAATATAGTTTAGAAAATTAAAATTAATTTTATGATATTTCAGATTTATCTTTCCATTTCTATTGTGTAAATAAACATTTAGTTTTAAACTGCGTAAATTTTATATCGTTAATAAAATTAGAAATAAAAACCAAATTTGAAATAAAATCTTTTGAAAATTTGCCTTTCTCATAAGATTAATTTAATTCTAATTTAGAGCTTTCTAACTGTAATCAATACTGATTTTCAGCATTATCTTTGGGATTACATTTTATTTATGTTCGTCATTTTTCTAATTTAAACAAAATATAAGTAAAACGCAATAAAAATCATTCACTCGTTTAAAATTCAAAAACTATATGTTTACGTGAATATATTATTATATGCATATTCACGCAAATACGGTATTAGACAAATTATCTATCGTGCTATAATTATCTAACGTATTGATAACAATTACATTTAAATAATAACAATAATGAAGTTTTAAAAAATGTGTACAAACTTCTTATTTATGCAATTGTTACCAACGAAAAATATAATATTTTTTGTACGTATTAACAAAATTAACAGTGCAATTAAAAATTAATTATTTAAAATGATAGTTTGTCACAGTTATGAAATATTTCTAAATTTTTTTTGCTTGAGATTAAAATTTTTCGCATATGATTAATCTAATATTTATATTAATTAGAATTCTTTGATATATTCCAGGTCAAAACGATACGAAATCGAAATTCTAACGATGAAGGATCGAGGTCCGTGGAGAACGTGGATAGTGTACCTACTACTTGCTGCAGGTAAGTCAAAGTGTATATAATCAATCACATTCATAAAATTACATATTTTTTGATAAACATTTAGACTAAAAAATCAAACCATCCTATATTTTATACATTTCTGTCTCCTTTTCGAGACCTTTAAAAAAATTCATTTTTATTACATTTAATGCCAGTTTTTCATGAAAATGTATGTATACTTTTCTACATAGTTAACTTGAATAAAAAATATCCAAAGAAACTTAACTTATATGATATATCTATTTATTTGCTTCTTTTATAGTTTATTCTGCTAGTTTTTATCCTTAACAATGAAACATTCGTACATCTATCTTTCAAATCTATTTAAAATAAATCCTGTCTTCTTTCTCAGAAATATTAATAGAAAAATCAAATATTCCAAATAAATCATAAAAAATAAAATTAAAATTAAAATATTTTAAGGAAAAAAGCAGATAATATTTCAAGATGCAAATAAGCAAAAGGTTTTTATTGACATTTGTTATTGAAAGTTAATAAAAAAGAGGAATACTTTTTACATATAATTACATGATTAAATAATACAATCATATATATATACTTGTTTGAAGCTTATAATGAATATATATGTATAATGACTTTAATGAATATATAAGATAAAACTCTAAATTACTTATACAAGAACCATAAGCTTTTAATGTCGGAAGAATGTGATATTCAAGAACAAAAATACTTTACTTATATCTTTCGAGAAAATTCGCCGCTTGAGTCCATTACTGGTTAACGACTGGATTGTGACTTTCGTAACATCAATAATTACATCAATGTAAAATCAGACTGTAAAAATAATTGCAATCGTAAATTTTAAGTACTTATGGTGAAAATGCTAAAATATTTAAATTAAATTAATTTTATTTTATTCTTATATAAAAATATCATTTTTTAAATGTATATTTATATGAATGTATCAAGCGAGCGCAATCTATGTAAATAGAAAACATTCATATTAAGCAATAATATCTAATAAAAACTTCATATAATTATTTACAATTACTCACATTCTATTAATAAGAAATCAATCTTTTGTTATAACGAATTATATTTCATTTTGGTAATAAATTGTATTTATAAGATGTTTGTGAATAACAATATGAGATTAAATTAATGACCCAGAAACATGATAGTCATTTAACTATTTACTTTTATAATTAATATAGTGCAATGAAAAATAAACGCAAATATACATTTTACCAAATTAGCTTAAGTGTATTGGTAGCATTTTCAATACGCCTACAAGGTGTATATAAAAGTAAATAAAGTCTATTTATATACTTGAACTGCAATTAAATAAGTCAATAAATACTTATGACTTCTTGAGAAAAGAGAACGTAAAAATCATTCCTAGATATACTAATGTTTATTATTGAATATTATAACGTTTTCTATTTAAGTACCACTCCAAAGCTATTTAAATACATTTTTGCATTTTTCTTCGCTTTAAGTCAATGAGCTAAACGAAATCTTAAGCATCATTTAAATATAAATAAATACTTGTCACTTTATGCTCATTTCACTGAGCTTTCTCTTTCCTTAATAAATAAACGAAATGGTCACTGAAACGTGTTTGTTTTTTCCTTTACGTTCAGAAGCCTAGTTTGACCACGCTACTTTAAAACTCTTACCTAAGCCTAATGAACTTCGATTCAAGCCTTGCATATTAAATACCGGTAGAAGGTGCTAGTTATTCGCAAATCCTCAGGCACGACTGTGAAGGAATTAAAAAATAAAAGCAAGTAATAAAAAGATAAAATTAGGTGTCTGTACCTATTCCTATACCTGACCATCATTTACAGAGAATAAAATTCTAGCTCAAATCACGAGATGATGTAAATTAAAAAGAGAAAGTAGGAAAGTTATTTTTTAAATAATTCATTTCGCTGGGAGGTATTTAGCTCTCTATACAAAAAGATAGTAGTCATTTCAAATTAATTTGCATTTATTATTCTTATTTGACAGAAGTAGACTAATGAACCAAGTGTACGTGGGTCAGAATGATATTTCCCACATTTATTTATTTTTTTTTTTTTTACCAAAGATTGCAAATTAAATTTTCCACACACATTTACATCTTAAAATAGCTTATTTGTTTTAATTGCTTTTAATTCATATAATGAATTTAATAAATTTTAAATAAATAAGTTCATTAATATCAATAGAGATACGAAATACTTGTAAGATTAATAAAAATAATCTTGATACGAAACATTTATTGTGCTGAATAATTAAAATCTTTATTTTATTTATAATTAGTTGAAAGTAATTTATATTTGACTAAATTATCTGAAAAGACTCAAATAGTCTTAGGCAACTTGAGTTTTTAGAATTCAACATTATTTGATATCTTGCAATATCTCGCCCATGAATGTAAAATGTTCTGATTTTAGACTTCTAAAAAAGAGTTTATAATCAAAATAATGGATTTTTTTAAAAAGTAATTTTAATTTTCTTAACTTTGCTTTTATTGAAATAAAGATTTGAAGAACTTTAAAATATGTTCTACTACTGTTAAACATTTTTTCTGATTGAAAATACTATTTTTACCACTTTATAATGAGCTTCTGCATTATTATTTGGTATATTTGTTTCCGAAATATGTAAACATCAAGTAAAATAATTTTTAGATTTATGTGATTTAATGTTTAAATCTTGTTTTGAAAAAAAAAAGAATAAGAAGGATTTCAAAATTTCGAAAATAATATATTTTTAACTCTCAGTTAAAAAATACTACCATAGTAATATTATTATTCTTGAAAAAATAATATATATTGTACATTTTAAATAATGTTAGAATGCATCTAAATTGAATAAAGTCAGGAATGAAGTTATGCATATATAAACTCCAAATTACATGCATAAAAACTCCAAGTATTTAACATTTAGAATCAAGAAAATATTAGCTTCCATAAAACTTACTAATTATTTAATAGTTAATTTTAAATATTATTCTATATATTAAGATATATTAAAAAAATCATTATATATTAAAGAATCAAATAAAATTTTTTTAATGCATAAAAACTTACCAAAAATTATCCTTAAATTTTAAATGATTATTTTTAATCCAAATTACTAAAATTTATTTAGAGAAGTAAAATTCTTTAAATCATTTATTTTTTAGATCGTTT
>JAPDSC010035222.1:0-10128 GCA_026290005.1 Latrodectus geometricus | reverse complement strand
AAGTGTTTCATTCATATGGACAGTTGTGTGAATGATTATTGATTTAGCGTGTGCAACAAGGAAATATTCTTTGAATTTTTGATTTATTAATTCTCAAATGTTTTATGTGGTAGTAATTTCACTTAGATGTCTTTAGTTTATTTGAAAACATTGTTTTATCCTTAAAGCTAATAAACAATGCTATTTTCATTTATGTCTTTTATAATTGAAAGCAATATCAATGTTTTTAAATCTTGTGTTTAATTTTATGTAGCAGATGCTACTGGGACCAATGTACCAGACATTGATTTCCTAACAGAGGAGGAACAAATCAGTTACGCAGTTGAACAATCATTGCAAGGTAAAAATTAACCAATTAGAAAAGTTATTTGAAACTCAAAAATTTAGCATTTCTGATAAGTTGACTGTTAAATTGATGAAGGTGATATAAAACTAGATAATTGTTGAAAAAATTTAGAATTTTCATGATGAAAGAGCTTTATATTAACAATCTGTTAGTACATACTATCTTTTAGGGATATCTTTCTATTACCAAGTTATGAAGATGTTATGCTTATTCAAAAAGCATATTATTTAAATAACTATAGATTATCTAAGTTAGAAATAGATTTTTAGGTGTAATATTTTCAAATTCTAAATAATTTACTCTTGAAACTTATAATCGATTTTTTCAAGATGGGTATTTTGTATTAATAATCAACTAAGTCAATAAGAAAAGCTTTTAAGAATTATCCAGAAAAATTCGTGCTGGTGAAGTTGGCAAGACTTCACTGTGTTATTCAGTAGTCTTGAGTAAAAAATTATCACTTATTTTAAAATTCAAAAGTTTTCATGCCCTTTTATTTTTTTATTTTTATTATTTAACAAAAAGGAATTAACTTTATGAAAGAATTCGTATAAATTTATAAAAACTTAATTAAGGAACTCTTCTTTAAAAATGCTTCACTTAATTTGATTTTGTATATGCAGTGGTTCCCCCAGTTGAATCAATGGATCTGGTACCTGATCTATCTGAAGAGGAGCAGATAGAACTTGCCATGCAAGCATCTTTGAAAGGTCAATATGAGTTCACATTTAAAATTATGTATCAACGATGGTTATTTCTAATGTTTAAATTTTGATAATATGTACCATAAAAATTGCTTATTTCATGTTCTGCAGATATTGTGGCTATCCCATCCATTCAATCAACTGATGCTGCACAAGACATAAGTACTATGTCTGAAGATGAGCTGCTACAATATGCTGTTCAAATGTCATTGGAGAGTGAGTTTATTTAATTGTTCTGTCATTTTTGATTCTGAAAGTGACTTTAGTGACATTTATGTTGTATGTTTAAGAAGAAAATTTTAAGCATACACTGTGTTATACACATATATATGTGTAATGTGTGAAAAGTAGACTGAATATATATTTGTAAAAACAAATGCTAACTTAATTATTGCTTTAATACCTTAATATCATATGATTTAGTAATTTAATGTCATATTATAGCTTCTAAATTATTGAATATAAATTAATATGCTTCTAAATTAATGAATGTAAATAAAATGCAATTTTGTATCATGTTTATATCTAGAAAATTTGTTTATATCTAAAAATTAATCGAATGTTTAAAAAAAAAATTGTATGCATTATACTGCTAGAAATCTTAGAATGAGTTGTGGAGTAGTAGTTATGAGAAATAACAATATTAAAGTAGAGAACTTTTTTAATTTTTTTAAGTTAGTGTTCTTAAAAATCAGTACTATTTTGCGAATTACTAACTGGTCTGTCGCCAACATTTCTGTAGACTGAGATTTTACTTCTCATTTTTTTAATCATAATTTTGAAAAATCTAAGCAAATTTGTTTTTATGCATTTTTTTTCTTTATTTTTAATCATCAAATTTATGCTTGATAAATCTATTGATCTATAAAAAATCTCAATAGACAATATCATATTGGAGAATCTTTTAATTATTCAAATTTTGGTTAACCAACTACATAACTGGTGCTGAATTTGTGTTCTTGAAGCCATTCATATGAAGTTTTCCTACATAATTGAACTCCCATTTTATGCCCATGCATGAATGTTGTGCAAATATACAACTTATATACGTGAAATATTAAATGATTCAGAATATAAATAATAAAAAAAAAAAAAAAAAAACTGCATATATTGCTAAATATCAGTTTAAGTATATGATTAAGTTCCTTTTTGTAGTAATGAGTAAGAAACTTAAAATTACTTGTCCAGCATTATATTATACTTGGATTACCTGCTACTGTCAGTACATGCTTAAGCCACTAGCTTCCTCCAACATAAATCTCTACAGATTTTATCTAAATTGCTGGCAACCTGGGTATGACTATTTTTAAAATTAGTTTTCTTTTAAAATTATCCTTAATTATCCTTAAGTCTAGGTTTATATTTCCTGACAATTGCACAATAATGGTAAGATGGCTGAAAATGATTTGAAAACTTACACCAGCATATACATTTTTCACAGAATTAATTGGGTTTAAAAGTAGAACTGTAGTTGTGATTATATCATAAAAAGTACAAAAACATTTAATTTTTTAATACTACATTTGTAATATGAATTCTTGAAGAAATTTTCGAGTTTTGAGAAATTGGCACATTTTTACTCCATATTTAATATTACCTATATACTAATGATCTGTGCCTAATCTAGTTTCATTTTTTCTTCTATTGAATTGGTATGAATATCAATAATATACCTATTGCACTTTTAACCTCATATTTTTACTTATTAAACTTCGTGTTACAGATTTTTACACAAAGTTGTAAAAAATGATTTTACATTTTTCACAAGTTTTCAGTCATTTCTGTTCTCAGATTAATCAAATGGTGTTAAACGAACAAATTTTCTTGACTCAAAGAAAATATGCAAATGATGCTAAGAAGCTCAGTTACAAAACGACAAATGTCACTTGGTCAAATAGTAAATAAACCAACCATATTCAATTTAAAACTAAATACAAAAGGTGAGATTACAAATCGTGGCTTTCCTGTTCCCATATATCAGTTTGTGTTTTTAAAATTTGCTTTGAACTTTTTTATGACTACATCTTGCAAAGTTCTATGGAAATATTATTTTTTGCAAAAATATTTTTTAAGTAGTTTATGTTAAACCATCCTAGTAGTATGGATTCATCAAACCATGATAGGTAATAGTATCATGAATCTTAAGGAAGTTTTGCATTATTTGTTACAGTTTGGCTAATTAAGCACCCTATCTGTAAGAATTCTTAGAACTAATTCTGGTCTTAATTGGTTCCAAATGTGCTCAGTGGTTTTAAGTTTGGTTTTGTCAAATAACTTAAGAAATGCATCTGATTTTGTACTGTTGTCTGGACCCTGTGCCATAAAACCCTTGTATTGCATGGGTTGAATAAAGAAATAGTGAAAAGATTTTTGTATGAAAACAGCATTTGAGATTGAGTTGTGATAGTCATTAAGGTGTTTAATTTTTTTTTTACAAAAATTAAGTAGTCTTTCTTACTTAATGTGTCTCCTATAAGTAATATGCATGTGCCTTACTCAAATCAAAATCTAGCTTTAGGCATAGTTGATGGCTACACATTAATAAATTTGGACAGTTCTTTTAGTAAAACTATATAGTCCTCTTTAGTCTAAATTGGTTTAATCTTAGAATAAGATTCAATATTATTGATTCACAAACATTTAAATTTATATATAGCTAAAATTAGTCAAAACTATTATGGAAAAGTGATGTAACTTTCACTCCCTCTAATGACTTAAATAATTTGTGCTAATGTCACAATGTATCAGTCTACTAAATAATTTAGTGGTCTTACTTTTCTTTCTTGAAGCTTTTTTGTGCATTTAAGTAATTTTCAGGCTTTAAAGTTATTTCTTGAACTGACCTATTTAGAATTTTGCTATAAAATACTTTCAAAATAACATGGCGGGAATTTTGTCTACTGGATTTTTTTCATAAAAAGATACTTTATCAAAAGAATTTCTTCTTAAGTATCTTTTCTGTTATAAACTTAATTTAAATATTTCTGTTCACAAAAGCTTGTTTATTTCTGGTTATGACAGCATAGTATTTGATGAAAGCAATTTTTCTGTACTTGTAAAAATGAATGCTTATTTAATAATTTTAAATTTATTGATAATTTTAAAATATTTTTAATTTAGCTGCACCCGAAGAAGCTGCTCCCGAAATAGCTGCACCTGAAATGCCAGTGAGAAATGCGAGAAGTAAGTTTCAAACTGTTATTGATATTAACAGATGTAGCAGCAAAGAATATATACTAACTAGAAGCTTGTCTTTTAGCACTAAGCATAAGATTTTAAAAATTTTTAAATGAAAACAATGTTTTCATAATTTTATCTGAGGTGTATTCGTAAATATAAAGCATTTGTTATGCTGGCACTCAAACATTTAGTGCTCTGATGAGTTGCAATTAAACGTTTTGCAGCTACATATCACATTTTAAATATTGGTAGTTTTGTTGAAACTATAGAATCTGGTCTAATTTAAACCATGTGTGTGCATATGTTAAAGTGAAAAATTTCTTGTTGTTAGTACTTGTTATGCATGGTGCATTATTTCAAATTCCATAAAGGCAACATGTAATTATGAATCACTCTATTATAACTCAATTTTCAAAATTTTAAATTTGAAAGTTAAGCTTTTGAATACTAATTTTAAAATATCCTGCACAAGTGAAATTGCTGTTTCCATCGAAATTTTTTAATTTTCTAGAACGAATTTCATTTTTATAAGCTTATGTATTGTAATTTTTTAATTTAAATTTTTCCAAAGTATTTTAAACATTTTAATAAAATTTCATGAATGATTTATTATTTCATCACGTGCAATATTTTCTTTAACAATTTAGTTAAAAATATGTAAACGCATATAAATATATATAAATATACTTTCGTTGCTCAGTTTTTTGAAATTTTAATTTCATTGCATATGAACCAATGGCTTTATTTTTAATTTTGTATATTTTTTCTAGGGAGAAAACTTTGTAGACAAAGAGATGAGTTTGGTAGATTTGTCAAATGTAAGTTTATCTTTTCACAACTTTGTTAGATTTTTAATATTGTAGATTAAATCTATTTCAGTGTTAAAAAGTTTAAATTTAAGAGTGAGAGTTTTATTGATTCAACCATTAAGCTTTTAAAAAATAGAAGAATGTTTAAGAATTAAGAAATCGAAGTAAAATACCTTCTGTCGATGTTCTAAACTATTGATATCTTTAGATAAAGAAACTAGTAAAAGCTATAAGCTTGATGATTTAAACAATGTAAATTTTAATTTGCATCAAGGTGTGGTAAATCTTTTACTTCAGGTAATAGTGAATTAGATCTTGGACAATTTGCTGTAAGTCTTTTTATTAGAAAAAGTAGAGTTTTCTCTTTCAATTGTATTTCAAATTTGTTGAGATTCTTTAAAATCTTTTATTTATTCCTGGTAAAAAAAAAGTGCTTAACATTTTTCAGATTCATTTAAATGTTTTTAAATTTTTCCATTGATGTACCATTTATAATGGATTTCTCAGACTTGCTTTCAGTGACAGAACTCATAAATTAATTACCTTACTGTGACATTTATAGTTTTGTGTCCTTGCTTTCAAAAATGGTGGCTTAGTCTTTGTTAGATGTGCCTTCTGTTTTTATAATTGATTGCACATTTATTTTACATCTATCATGGTAAATTTAAACATAGGATTTAAGATTCAGATTTCTTTCTCAAATACTTATTTCTTTTATTTGATTTGATGAATATTTTCTAGGATAATATTTTTAGAAGAAAATATAATAAAAGTTTTTAAAATGCTATAACAAAATTTTTGTTTGAAGTTAAACATTTATCTGATAAATGTAACAATATAAGCGTAAAATCTATTTTAATATATATGAAGAAGGATTATTGCCATATTTACATACTGTTGGCAAAATGGATTCATGTTTTTAATGAATTTTGCCAAATTGATTTAGCTTGAAAAAGTATAACAAACAAAAAAAATTAAATAGGAACATTGTAAACATGAATTATGACTTTAATTTACCCATATTAGACAGTGAATTCAATGTATTGATTCATGTGATTTTTCTTGAACTTTATTTTCATTTGAAAATAAAATTCATGGTTTTGATTTTAAACTGCAGCTCCTGATCTAATTAACTCTTCCTACAAATTGTGGCTATTGAGGAGAGAAAATACCAAATTAAATTTTTGCTAAGGATATATTACTTAGTTTTTTTTTTTTTCTAGTTCAGTTTGAAATTAATTGCAAAATAATTGGTAAATATTTCGGAAGCTTCAACATATTGAAAAAAAAAATTGCAAACAATTTTTCCATGTATACCCAACTGTTAAACAAACAGAAAAATCCTCGGATTACGAAAGATCATAATTGCTTCATTGGAGAGAAGTGTTTAAAAAATAAGAGTCTACTGATCATGCTATATTGAGCAAATTATAAATTTCTTAATTATTGTAACCACACAAACTTATAGAAAAATCAAGAAATGGTTAATGAAAATTGTATTTCAAATGTTAAAAGGGTTCCTTAATTGTGTTCCTTGTTGAGAAATTGCAAGTAATAGTATTTTTTATTGAACTTCAAAGAAAATTTTGCTTAGAATTGAATTCTGTAATGTAAAGTTTCATTAACTTGGTTTGTTACTTTGAAAATTTTTGTACACATTAATTAGGCATATCTTTAGCAAACATTCTTATCTTTTCAGCTGATGCTGCTGGACCTTCTAAAAGAAGCAAAGGAATTCGGGCCTCAGAGCTAGAGAAGTTGGTAGAATCTAGTTTTCTGGGGCTCGGAATTCGTAATAAGGATGTGATCGTAGACTTACCATCAAAATTAAGATCTGGAAAATCATTTCGGTGGTAAGAATTATTAATTACATTATGTAATATAATAAAATTGAATATTCTTTTTAAATGTGAATTTTTAATCATAAAATAGGTTATTTTATTTTCAATCACTAACGGTTTTCTTATGTTATAAAATAGTATTTTAATCGAAGTAATATAATGTAATCATACTAATGTTCTGTAATGTTTTTGAAGACATCTGAAACTTTTTATTTTAATTTTAGAATTGAATGAAGCAGTTCTCCTGAATAGGTCAGGCTTTATAGTATATTAATTGGTAAGGCTTTATTTAATTCTATTTATGCGTTAGATAAGATTTGGTACTCTCGATTTTATATATATATATATATATATATATATATATATTATATGACATCTAATGTTTTAAGTTACAAAAACTTTTTCAGTCTATTAGTATAAGCAATTTGAGTAAAATATCCATTATATTAAAGTGTAAAATTGTCTAATGAAGATATTTAGTTTTAATAGATAACTCAAGAAATCTTTGTTAAGTTAAAAATTAATTTTCATTGATTTATTTTACTTTTAAGTTAACGATGTAGTAAATTATTCAAAACAATAACATTGTTAGTGTGCAATATTATTTTTCAAATCTGCGATATTCAGGTTCTGTTTATTTTTGAGGTTGATTCTATTGCTCCCTTTAATTTTAGTTTTTATAAAATTTTTAAATATTCTTTATTAGACATTGTAAGCCTTTGTTTTTATGATTTAGAGAGGAAACTCTCAAATATAAAAATTTTCAAAATTATTTGGAAGCCTAGAAATATATAATATTTTTAACTTTCATTTGGTGTAACATAAAACTTTAGCATTAATTTTTTTAGGTTCTAAATAGAAATTAAAATTCTATTTTATAATCTTAATTATAGATTAATGAAATTCATCTCACATCGAGTGTCTTGTATTGTGTTAGAGAATTCGTGTTTCTGAGAAGAGTGAAGACTTTGAAATAATTAATCTGCAAAACCTGTTGCAAAAAAGTAGACATTATAATGAACCCACACTATTTGATTTGCATAAATTTTGAACTTTTTGAATTTAATGTTTGACAGGCTTTTTTTTACGACCTGTTAAGTTGGAACATTGTTTGATATTTAAGGAATGGGTAGTAAAAAGATTATAAATTTTGAAATTATTATTACATTAGTGGTTCCTTTCATGCTATTACAGTTGAGTTTAGTTTTGGTCAACTGTTGATTTTGTGAAAAAATTTAAGGATATGGAAGTTGACATGTTGACTCTTCATACTAATCTCTTGCTGAACTGGTAGTCGAGGGATTAGGGCTGTATCCTTTAATGCAGCTGTTGATTAGTTGAATTGCAAACTTTGACATGGATGTTTGTAGCAGTTCTGAATCCATTTTAAACTAAGTTCCTATCCTTTGTACATGAAAATGAGCATAGTACAAAAAACCGATTCGTACAATAACAAAAGGATCTGTATTACTTGTAGGAGAACCTTTACAGGAATGAATTTCTAAGTCATCCAAACAGCAAAAGTAAGCATCCCGAATGGAATTGGATGCTTTAAAGTATCTGTTATAAAATAGCTTAACAAAAACCAAACATCTAATTCACCAAGGCAATTAGACTTACTTCATAGCAAGTGTAAAACCAGCTTATATACACTTTTTATAAATAAAATCATATCATTATATTCCACTTTACTACAATATATATTTATATATGTTATAAATATTTAATAAATACTTAAGAAGGTGAATTTCAAAAGAGCATTATTTTCGTGCAACTTCCATATTGAATTAGTGCAATTTTCTATTCCATTAAAAGCGTAATTTTTAAGTGTAAATAATATAATCCAAGAGCATTCAAAGAATTATTTTGCATTTTAAAATCGTATCAGGTTGTAACGAAACTATATATGCCAACAATATTAGTTGGTATGTTTTTTAGATTTTGTCAAAAGTTTTTTTATATTTGAAAGGAGACTTGTTTTTACCAACTAAAGTTCTAAAAAATGTTCTTAAGTTCAAGGTGTTTGAAATGAAATTGTGTTACTAGATTAGAATAATTTACTTTCAGTTCTGATGCAAAATGTCTGCGGAAAGTCATCAAATAATGTGTATAGCTTTAGGTACTTAATGTTTCATGTCAACAAAGGTTTAAGACTTGAAGTTCTAAATCATTCAAGAAGCAGAGTGCTATTGCTGGGCTACCAATGTTAATTCTGTCAACCTTCAAGAAATTTTAGATGCAGATAAATATTTAACCCTTACAAGCTACCTAATGAGTTAGATGTTTGTGCTGTTTCAATCAGATATGCTATGCATCATAAACTGGAAATATGAGTTATTGCTGGGTGCTGCATGAGCTAACTCGGGCAGATAATGGCATACATTTTTCAAGCCTGCACTAATCTCCTTGAATATCAAAGGCAGGACAAAACTCAGGACCTGATTGTCTATTGTGATTCAAAGTTAGTGCAAAACAATTGGAAAGTAGGTTGATAGTGCTCATTGAGCATGATGTGATATTCGACTAACAAAATTATTATGCTTTGTAGCTGGTATATTTCCCATTATATAATCCACAAAAAGTGTCTCAGTAAAAGGCGTAAAGCAGTTTGCCCTTGGGTACACTACTATCAAATCCAAACTTAAAGATGATGCAAGAATTTATTGCTCCATCAAAATAAATGTTAGACGTGGCAAGATCTGCATTCACTAGTACAAACTCGAATGAGAACTTTTACCCAGATCTGACAACGTTTCTTCAAAAGCCTAGCTGCAGTTTTGAAAAAACTAGGATGATTAGACTTGGGAAAAAAAAACAGACTATCAAAAACTTCCATTCCAAGTTGATAGAGCTATATGAGGGTTGGTAAAGTAAAAGAAAGGAAGCTGCAAAGTAAAAGAAATCACTTTCTGTTTGCAAAGAATTCTGCATCCTAATTTGCAAAAATTTATGCTTCAGTCATACTGTGTGTCAGGTATTGTATGTGGCAGAAAAATCGTCTTGAATTAATTTAATGGGGCAGCAAGCAAAATACAATACTAGAAATTTGGATATAGACTAAATGCTACAAATGTTCGTAAAAGTGAAAAGTTGATTCAAGATTTAAACTAAAAATATTGTGTCATTATAATTGAAAACTATTCACTTTTCTGATTAACAATTAAATTTAGTTTTTATAAAGTTATATGTTCACTTAAATATACAAATCATAACAAAAAAAATATTTAAATTTTCTTAAACTTTTCATA